>JANEHU010001714.1:0-230769 GCA_027563435.1 Nasonovia ribisnigri
TACATCCAATCAGAGTATTTAGACCATGTGACTGGATAATTGATAGCCAGATTAATTTAGGTATACATACTATAGAGTTCCATATTGATCCAGACTTGCTTTGTAAGTCTGGTGTTAATCGCACATATTTGTCTGTCACTATAGTAGAACCCATAAAGTCCCAGTTTGGTACTGTGATGCCAGACCCTGTCAGAAAAATGATCTATTAGATGATCTATTAGTATACTTTTTAATAATTATTCTTACCTTGGTATGGTTTCAACAGCGAATGTTCACGTTTCATATAATCTCTGGTGTTCCATTCAGAGTAAACTTCTCTATTGAGAAACGAAAAAACAACTATAAATAAATAGAATTTTGTACTGACTTTTTTAGAAGTTATTAAACTGAGGGTGTTGGAGTTCATCATAATGCAATATTATAGGTGTATCAACTGGAAATGGAATGTTTTTGGTGTAAAATATAAAAATCAATTGATGTTCTTCAGTTAATAATTAGTTAGTTGAGTTATAATCTAGGGCCGTGGTTTGAAAAACAAAAATTTCTTATCAACCGATTATAAGTCTTTAATTAGGAGTCAAGATTTTTTTATATTCAAGTGCCCACAAATTACAATATTACTGTCTACAAGTCTACAACTTAGAAGGTATGAAGTGGAAATCGAATATGTACATATACAATAGGCATAGACCTAAAACAATTATTGTCAATACTCTAATATTTAAGATACTGTACGGTATCAAAAAAAACATAAATGATAAAATAACAACTTTTTGTAACCTCTTTGTACATCACTGATAACGAGTGATTGCTTAATCAGACGAAGCAAAGCTTTCAATTTGAGATTTGAGTCACGACAAATGAAGATTACACCTATTCAATTTAAATATAATTTTGAATAGTTTTCTTTAGTTGTTAGCTTCTGTAAGTACTGAGCTGTAGTTAAAAAATAAAGAAAATTATGTGTATATATTTAGCTGGTGTCAATGAAGCATTCAAGCTGAAGAACGAGAACGACAACCATGGATATTAAATGGCTGAAAAGATACCGTTTATTTTGTATCGGAGGTTCAATTATCCTATGCGTTCAAATCGTATTAGCATTTGTGTTCTTTTCCATTCAGGAATACTCAGTTGTCGAAGAACTGTCACCAAATGTACACAGTTTTTGTATAATTTTGTTTGTACATTTTTTAAATAATGAATAATTTATTACAACAATAACATTTTTATTTTAGTCGCCAAACAGATTAAGGAATGTAGCTGATTATGGTATTGGTGACGATGAAGAATCAAGTTACAACAATGTTCCGAGTGGTAGTAATCATCGTAATAAACTGCCACCAGACAAAGATAACAGTGCATCATCTAATGAATACTTTAATAAAGCGCTTCAACAACGGCACAACAATTATAAGACTGATAATTATAGAGTATTAGGAATAGATGAATTAGGTTTTGTACCACCTTGTGATTTAAGTGGTCGTGAATGTATATCTGCATTACATCGTGCAAAAACCGAAACTTGTAAACAAATCATAGCAAACATATCGTGTCTAATTAAGAAAAATCCTCCATATCCCAAACGACTGCCGCATCAATGTCCAACTAATGGTATTAAAACTTATAATGTATATTTATATTTTGTTATCTGTTTAATATTATTACTGTTGTTTAATTTATCATTAGATGTAAAACAGAATAAAATAGTAGGATGTTTTCGTGATGGCAAAGAAATTAAATTATTGCCTGGTTATAAAACTACACTTATTCACATAAATTCTCAAGAAAATTGTGTAGATCTTTGTCTACAATCTGGTTTTGCCTATGCTGGAGTTGAATATGGGTAACAACTAATGCATAATATATTTTAATAAAAAATTTTAAATATTCATATATTTTTAATAAAACAATTTTAATTTATTTTTACAGGACTGAATGTTTTTGTGGTAATGAAACTCCAGAATGGGGCTTAAAACTTCCAGATACATTTTGTGATATGCAATGTCCAGGAAATCAAAGTCAAATGTGTGGTGGACATTATACTATTAATGTTTTTAGAACTGGCGTTTCTAGTGCGTTCATTATTAATGATTATTATGCTGATCCTTCAGTTTTTTAATAAGTTTTTTTTTCTTAGAATTCATTGCTAAAGTTGCTTCAGATCCTTCACCAAATTTTAAACATAATAATATACCTCCTGTGCGAATTGTATTTCTTTTAACGTTAAATGGAAGAGCTGTAAGACAAGTGTATAGATTAATCAAAGCACTATTTCATCGTGATCATTATTTTTTTATACATGTAGATGCTGTAAGATTATTAATATCTGGCATTTTATAATGTAAATTTACTCATTATTTTGTTTTCTTTTAAACTGCAGAGGCATGATTACATGTTCAGAGAATTATTAAAAATTGAATTAGCATTGAGCAATATTCGATTATCACGTCGGAGGCATTCAACCATCTGGGGAGGAGCGTCATTATTAACTACGTTGATGGATGCTATGTCAGATCTTGTAGAGTCTTCTTGGGATTGGGATTTTGTTATTAATCTGAGTGAATCTGATTTTCCAATAAAGTTAGTATACCTATATTTTAATAAAAAATTAATTTGTATTTATGATTTTTTGAGATGATAATCATTTAGTTATTAATATATGTATAAATGATAATAGGTCAAATGATGCATTGGTAAAGTTTTTAACAATGAATCGTGAACATAATTTTGTCAAATCACATGGCCGTGAAGTTCAACAATTTATACAAAAACAAGGACTAGACAAGACATTTGTAGAGTGTGAAGCAAGAATGTGGCGTGTAGGAGAAAAAGAATTACCAAAAGGCATTATTTGGGACGGAGGTAGTGATTGGTTAGCATTGTCTCGACCTTTTGTCGATTACCTAGTGGCAGGTGATACTCTTATTTCTGGTCTATCACAATTCTTCAAGTATACTTTATTACCAGCTGAGGTACTTATAACAACATTTCATCTAAGTTAATTAAAAATTCAACATTGTAATTTTTCTATTTGATTTTAGTCATTTTTTCACACTGTATTAAGAAATTCTCCTTTTTGTGAAACTTATATTGATAATAATTTACACGTAACCAATTGGAAAAGATGGCTTGGCTGCAAATGTCAATATCGCCATGTTGTTGATTGGTGTGGTTGTAGCCCAAATGTTTTTCGATATGATGACTGGAACCGCATTAAGGTAATATAATTTAAAATGATACTATGTAGTGGCGAAGCGTCATAGAAGTTGATGAGACAATGTCTACCTACTTAGAATACGGTCAAATAATTTAAATAATAAATTTTATTTAATATTTATTTAAAAATTTGAATATGACAATAATAGATTATTATATATAAATATTTTAATATTTATCAAAACCATTTTTATTTGTTATTTCATTATAATGTTTTAGAATAAACTAGTTGTGAGTTCCGCATGCGGGCTAGCAGTAGCTTACATCGCGGGTATTTTCAGTTAATATACAAATATTCCAAATACTCCCTATATAAATAAATATAAGATGACGTCTCGTTTCCTGGGCACAGTTTATGAAGTGAATTGAAAGTGAGGGAGGAAGGGTTATTTTTTTGGTATCAGACGCGTTTCACCGTTCATATTTTTGTTTTATGTTATTTAACAGTAATTGTGTTATGACTAGCAATATAACAAACTTGTTATTGTGGTTGGTTTTTACTTTTTAATTTACAGTTTGTTTATTTCTTGTGTGATATTGTTTAAGTTTTATTGATATTGATAATATAAGTATCAATAATATTGTCATGCTTGCTTTTTTTTTTCAACATCTCTGTCCTAAAAACTCATAAAATGTATTTGATTGAAAATAATATATATGACATTATTTTAAATGTTTTTTTTAGAACACTGAAAAAAAACAAGTTTATTTTGCTCGTAAATTTGAACCTATTATCAACTTGTCTATTATAGACACACTAGAAGTTTGGTTGTATGGAGAATACCCTGCAGGTAAAGTTTTCTTTTTAAAATGTTCAAACGGTATCCTTATTGCAATGTCTTATATTAATTTTTAATCTTTATTACCAAAATGTAATACACTAAAATTAATATAACTTGAATTTGAACTTGATATTTTAGATTTTAAAAACCGAATGAGCTATTGGCAAAATGTATATCATTATGAGGATGTACATCCAGCACCTGATGAATCATTGCTTATAGTTGGAACCAGTCTTGCTCGAGTTGCAACAAAATATCTAACTACTTCACATACAACTTGTCAAATCCGTAGTCTTGATAAGTTACGTCAAGTTTTCACTTATCACCACAAAGATCAATTTAAAGTAATTTTAATTAAACAATAGACTAAAATAATGTAAAATAAATATTTTTTATATCATCTCATTAGGGTTTTTTAATTCAATATGAAGTCAGTTTCTCAAATAGTTCTACTAAATTACTACTTGAAAGTTGGTGTTGGCCAAAGCTACAAGGAATAATTATGCATAATAAAGATCCAATCAATAGGCTACTGGTAATTAAAAAATGTAATAATTATTATGAAAATATATGTAATTCAGTATAATTTTTTATAGAATTTTGTCGTCAGTTCAGATTTTGATAAAAAAGAACAAATGTCTAGGAATTTTATACGTCTCATAAGTCCATATACAGAGCCAGTATTAATACACCAGTGGGCTACTGGTGAACAAAGTTTTACAGTTACATTTTTATGGTTAAATCCTTATGACGAACTGGTTAATATTACATCTATAAATATTGAAGAATCTGCTTTGGTTGGTAGTTTTTATTAATTGTTTTATAGCTAGTTTTTTTAATATTATAATATTTATAATTTAGGTAACATTTAGTAAACCAATTTTACCAATGCCATTGTCACAAGGGATATGGACTGTATTGCTTGTTTATGAAAATGTAACTATGGCATATACTCAATTTTTAGTTACCCCATCACAAATCATTAAAGATACATCTATTCCTGCTAGTCAAATGAGGTAAATAATAACAGTTAATTTTTAATTATTTAATTTAAAAATAATTATTTTTGTTATAGCTTTATAAATAAAGCCCAAAATTATAAACAATCTTTTCAAGATTGGGCAAATGTGATAATTGCTTTCAAAAATTCAATAGTATTGGAAACTAAAAATAAATTTATTGATCGTACGAAAACTAAAATGACCAGTTGGATCGATAGTCTAATTACAAGGTATTTTTATTGTTATAAAGTTAAAATAAACCATAAAACATTACATTATTTGCAAGATTAATTACATATTTTTGTAACATATAATTTCAATTGTTAAATTTACCTCTATTATATTGTTATGATTGTTTTTTAATTTATCTTTTTTGCTTTTTAGTGCATATAATATAATAGAGACATGTGTTGTGGTACCTTGTAAATCTTTGAATGATTGTGGTCTAAAAGAGTTAGTCACTTGTGCTGAAACATCATGGAGTTCTTATTCACCTGATCCAAAATCTGATATCAAATCAATTAACAAGGAATCTGGAACTCTTAACAGGTAAAATGTAATTATTGAAGTCTTTATATTTTCGAATGAGATATTCTGTGTATAGACTCATTGGAATTAATAATACATAATTGATTTTATAAGTATATGATTTTGATTTAAATTTAGTTTGGACATTTATTGCTTATTTTTTAAAATTAAATTATTCTTTGGTACATCTAATGTTTTTACTTAGATTATTATTAAGCATTAATAATATTGGTGCTTGGTTTTTTTTGATTCAATAGTAATTTTATTATTATTTTTATTTTCAGATATTAATTATTAGACTGACTAGTGCCATATCATTAAAAATTATACTACTTTTTTTAAACTTGTTTCTATTCACATATTTATACTGTTAATTGGCTATTTTTTTTTTATGATATTGTTTTTTTTAATATATTATTACTTTATATTTATATTTCTTTGACATTTTTCAAAATTAGTTCACAAATTTGAAATTTTAATACCCAAAATGTTAAGTTTTATAATACATTTTAGTTTGCAGGGATAAGAATTTGTGTATATTATGTACACAACCTTAGCAAGGGATTTTATTTAAATTATTTATTAATAATATGATATTCTTAATAAAGAGATCAATTTTAATTTTAATTTATTTACTATACCTGATAAGTATGAAAATGTTTTATTAAATTTAAAATTTGTACTTGTTACCATTATAATTAAAGGAGATATAAAATTGGTTTTCTACAGGGGACTGATGGGTCTACCAGGAAATTGTGATTACCAAACCAATTGGTTTGCTTACTGTTAAATATTTTTGTCAGTTTGTTTAAATACTGTAATAAAACTACATTGTTGTAAACATAAATAGATATCTTATAGTCATCTCAATCTAGTGTCCAGTAAATTACAATATTTGCTTATCTGTCACTGGTTATATTTGCCTGATATACGAGAGTTCTATGTCACACAGCTTATTTCATCATTTACCGCTATTACCAAAAATCACCAAGGTTTTACAGAGAATATTTAGTTAATTTTCAATTGCAGTATCAAATTTTGATTTTTCATTTCCTAATTCTAAAATTTTAGAAAATTCGACTCAACTTTTCTTTAATTCTCATTTTTTTTCAATTCTCGCACAAATTCTATGATTATTTCTCTTTAAGTGAACTAATAGATTTTTTCCTAGAAAAATATCATAGACTATTTTATATATTTTTTTAGAATTTTAATTTTAATGAGCAATAACATATAAGAAAGATATTTTTTATGTTATTTTTAATAAGTTCTTAGTAAGCCATAAGGACATGACATAATAGTAATTTTTTTACATACTTAAAAAAAATTGTTTGTTCTTTTTCACCTGGTATTTATTTGATACTGTAAATATTAGATACTGTAGTGAAATTTGGTGTTAGGTGGCCAATTTGTAGGTCAGTGATTCCCAACCTTTTTCATTATATACCCCCTCGTAAATTTACTAACATCTCATCCCCCCCCTTAAATTAGAGTTTAGGAAAAAAAATTTTTGTGAGTGGTATAAATAAATCATACAAAATAACTATATATTATACAATGTATAACTATTTACTTTTATTATTTTTATCATTTTCATAATTGTAAAATAACATAATTATTTTCGTAATTCCATCATTACTATATTCCTACCGAGCAGACTCTAAATTCCCCCATGGGGGGAATTCCCCCGGTTGGGAACCGCTGTTGTAGGTAGAGATGTATTTAATTATATTATACATTTAATCGGATTTTAGTAAGTCACTGAATAAATCATTATTCCACCTGTAATCCATTTTATATCTCATAAAAAGTCCATGCACTTATTTTTTATAAAATAATGCACATCTGTCCTATTCTGTGTTATTTAGCCAATAAAATAATAATTTAATAATATTTTCGATCTCAATTTATATCATTTTGGAATTACACTTATATAGTTATGTGTATTTTTGTATAATAACTAATGTTATTAATATGGCAATTAGTGTTAATTAGGTATTAAAAAATTCTAATTGTTGAAAAAAGATGTTATTTATTAAATATTTTGAGGTTAGATAAATAATAGTTTGAATTGTACTGTTTTTACTGTTTTACTATAATATATTATTTATACTAATATCCAATATTAACTTAGTTAATATATATTTGTATTGTTATTAAATTAAATAAACCACTATAAGATAATTATTTAAGTCTAATCATTCTGATTCTGTATTTTATGCTATTTCCATACATTAACTTAAATTGTAACAATAATTAAATCTGATAAAATATCTGTAAAAATTTGTCTCTGACTATCGCAGATGAACATTTTCAAAATCTATTCTTTAGGTTTAAACTTTAATTACATTATATTTTCAACCATGTCTTAAAAATATTAATCTTATATATTTTACTAACTTTTCCAAAAATAAATATTTTATATTTTCATGACTCAATAATATTTAAACATTTAAAGTATTAAAATGTGCTTACAACTTTAATAAAATTAACTCAATACCATTATATTATACTTATAGAAACACATTACACAATTGAACTCAGTAACTATTCCAATAATTGTATGTACGCACTTTAAAGTAATCCAAAAACATTTATTTTCTCATCAAATTAGTAAATGCATATCAATGTAAAATAACAAAATTATGACAGATATGTTGAGCCTATTTGGTTTAATAATTTTATTTATTTACATTTCTAGACTTTATAAAATGTTCTCATTACATATTAAAGTAAATATATATAATTCGATTTATCTAAAATAAGTAATAAATAATTTCTACTGCTCACAAAAGTGTTGTGTTCACTTTATTATTCCCAATATTATTCACATTGTTTGATTAATTTTAATTATATTTATCAAAAAGTATTGTAAGATTGTTATAAATTAAACATATCAATATATCATAATATTATTATTATTCATTGTTTGAAAATAATAATATGTACACCATACAAATGTGTATTATACTGTGTGATGTTTAATTTACAAATGGGGTAATCATATGGTGTTAAACATACTTTTATTGTTAGGTAAGAACATGATAATTGTTGTATTTGCATTATGTTATATAAATTAGGTAATTTTAATTAGATATTGAAGCAAATAATGTGTACAGAATACAATAAAGAAACAATAACAATAACCATGTACCAGTAACCACCAGTGGCGTATCCTGGAGTTTTTTTTTTATATGGGGGGGACTCAGTTACATATTACATTAAAAAAAAAAATTATAAAAACTGCAAAATGAGCGTTTAAAATAACTTTATTTAAACATTTTTGAGGAGGCTGTAGCCCCCTCGGCCCTCAAACTGCAGATACGCCACTGAATACCACAAATTATTACTATTTAAGTATACTTTAAAGTATTTGTATTGTTAACTTTTTTTTTACATTTCATTGTGCTCATTTTTATAATGATAAATTATAATAGGAATTGTACTTCACATTTTATCAATAACAGATTTTTAAAAATATTCACACAGGAATACAGGATCCAAAAATTCAGTTAGCTTTATAATAGCTAAATAAATAATACGAGCACTTCAAATATTAATTAACTATTGATAAATTGAACAAAAAATCATACAATGTATCATATTTTGTTGTATATTGAATGTTTTACAAATAATTTGTACATTAATTGGTTGAAATATATTTTTATAATATAAATATACAAGTTGTTACTTATTTTAGATGGTAAATACATTATTATTTATCGCCTAGAGTACACTAGGTTTTTCCTAAGTTCAGCCTCTACTCTGAGTTGTCTCCATTCTGCAACTAATGAATGCCTATGAATTTCTAGATGTCTACTACTCATTGTTTGACGATAATCTGCACGTAACTGAGCCATGGCGTTAAATTGAGCATGCCAATTATGCATACCTAGAATTATATAAGAAGTTATTTTTAATAATGATTAATAAATTAAAAAATTAAATTAAAATCTTACTTAAATGCGATTTATATGGACTTAATAGGCTATATGAACGTTCATACGCCATTTGTCTCTCACGAAGTCTTATATTCAAATCCTAATGAATTACAAAAATCCATTAAAATACAAAAAAAAAATAATCACATAAATCATATATGAATTAACATTGTAAATTGTATATAATTCTTAAATACTTGAATGGGCTGAATAGGCAACTTGTATCTGGGCTGTCGAGCACTTCTTGTTTCCATTGCAACAAAATCATCGACGTGTAATGATGGTGGCCTAGATGTGTTGGGTGAACGGTTTCGGAATGTGTCGGATCGTTGTATCGTTCCAAGTCTACTAAATACTTTATGGCGTATTGTAGGCGTAGTAGTGATAACTGTGAATGATCAATAATACAATGTATTTATTAATTTAAATTTTAGTCGTAAAATACAAGTAAAACCTTACCGGGTGTATTAATAGTGTTTTCTTTTTTTTCAATCACTACAGGCTCTCGTTTATGGATTATTGGTTCTGGTTGAACAACACAGTCTTCAATTCTAAATAAGTCATTTATTTTATCTTGGATATTAAAATCAGGCAAATCTGAGATGACTTCTTCGATGTTACACTCTCCCAAATTGTCAAAAGCATCAGTACACAAATCAATATCTGGGTTTGTATAGTTATTGCCACTGTTGTTGACAACATAAAAAAGTCTATCTTTAAATGCGTGTGTCAATAAGTCAACTATAGCTAATTGTGGCTTGGCAAGTTCTTCTACTGATTCTTGATCATTATTTAAAAATTCTGACAGATGAACTAAATGTTCATAACAAACTAAGTTACTATCTTTTTGCATAATTTCTTTCAGCAAACATAAAGGATGATCTTTACCATAGTTTGACCAATTCAAGTACTCCCTCAACATTGATGAGTTCATAAATAATTTTCTTTTTGTACTATTGTCATTTTTAATACACAAGTTTAAAAGTTCCATAGTAGACATTAAAGTATTCAAACAATTAGTATCTTCTTTATTCCAGTTTTGCAATAGATTGTCAAAAATGTTATAAAAAGGTTTAGGAAATGAATCTAAAACCATTTTGAATTGATAAAATCCATAATCGTTTTTTATGATCACTATGCATGTTTTAATAGTTACAAATAATGTGGATAACTTAGAATGAGATTCAAATGAGCTCAAAAGGGCTTTTAAGATATTGGTATAGAACCATTTGTTAGGAACACTATCTCTAGGTAAGTTCTCTTCATAATGACTACCAGTTTCACATAGTATGATATCAGCATCACATAAACATTGAACAAACAAAATAGAATTTCCTTGATCGTTTATTTGAATATTTTCACATATTTTGTAAATAATATTTTTGTAATTTTCATGTAATTTTTCATCATTTAATATTTGTAGCACTACAGTCTTGATCGTTGCAGATTTTTTATTGTCACATAATTGTGTTAACAAATTTAAACATTGGTTGAAACAATTATTGTCATCAGCATTTACCAGTGCATCTAATAGCGTCTGAGTAACTAACAAACACGTGGATATGCTCAAATCGGCAATATTATTACATAAACATTTCAAAGGTTGTAACAATAAGCTACTTGAACTCAAAACAGTAATAAGTTCAATCAAATTGCTGTTTATTATAGCCAAATGATCTATCCAAATGTTACGAAAAGATATAATGGTTGAAATAACTGATTCGTCTAAAGGTTTTATAGTTTGAATTGGTAACGGTAAAGGTAATAATTGACCTAAAAGTAACAATCCAGGAAAGAAAACAGATGGACAAGATAATGTCCAGACAATTACTTCATTTGCCATCGAAGATCCAATTTTGATTTCTACATAAGCTTCAAGTGTTTTATAGATATCTTTAGAAATTTTGGTGGCATCTTCACAAATTATAGAACATTTAGGAACATTGTGCATTAAATTATATAGCTTCAATAATATTTTGATAGGTGATAAATCTTTGAATGAATCTCTCCGGGTCTGTATTAGTAATGTGATCATACATCTAATCAACATCATTGATGGTCGAATGATAGATATTATATTCTTGGCTTTGTTACCAGTTAATTTCCAAACATTCACTGATGGCTGCTTATAATCTCCACATATTTTGTCGACAATGGTTAATAAGGTTCCTAGCATATCATACGAATACATTTGTAAAGCAATATATTTATATTTTAGTTCAATAAAGTCTTCAACCCCTTTAAATGCTGTTTCATCATTAGGCAATCCTAAGTATCTTAAAATTCTTAAACTAGTTATCAATGTTTTGTTGAAGTTTAAGCAGTTATCTTTGTTGTTTTTCACAATGCTACAAAGTTCACTGACATCGTCATGGAAAAAGGCAGAGTCTCTTGTTGATGGAAATGTCCAATCAATTAAATCATTAAAACAATTGTGTTTGCATGCTAGCTCATATATCAATATACCATATTTCTTTAAGTAGCTAACATCTTCTGCATTTTCCAAAACAATCTTCATTAAATCCAATGAATATATTATATGTAAATCATCATTATTTGATTTAGATTGTTCTATATATTTTAAAAAATTTAATATTACATCTAAGTTGTCTCCCATTGTTAAGACATTCACAACAGCACATTTGCCAATTTTAGATTGAGTTAGTAAAAACATATCATGAAGAAAATCAACAGATTCCATTTGATCTAATTTGAAATTATGCATTAAATTGCATTCCCAAAAATAGCTTAAATAATCTACAAGAGTTAAGACTTTTACTTTGTAAATAAGTGTTGATTTGAACTGAGTATTAACTTTATCTAGAACATTGATCAACTCATTTAACTCTTTATGCCTGCAGCCCAAATATCTGAGTCCATGATCACAGTTCATTAAACTTTTCAATAGTTTAAGTATATTTTCCTCTAGATAATCCTTGTCATTTGGTATGTCTAGTAGTTTTGTTAAACAGTTCATCAGTGATAAATCATCAAATAATCTATAAATAGTTGGGTAAACATCAAAATGAGTTAACGCTGGAGTAAGTTCAAACTGTGCATGAGCTTGTAGAAACCTTTTAGGACAACCCATTAAAATTGGGGCTTTAATATATGTAGTAGTTATTTCTGACAAACATTCTTGCAATAACAATTCTTGGTTTGAATCTAAAGTTTTTATATCTGTATTCATCTTTTGTAGCAATTCATAAAAATGAATTTTCCTTAAAATACTAGTTATTAAAAAACATACCCGAGGTCTCTGGTGTATTGACAATATTTTGAGTAAGGTTTCATTTCCGTTGAGATTATCAAAAACTTCATCACATAAAAAAAGTCGTATAGGTTCTAAGCCATTGAGACTAGAATCTAACGCGCGTAATATGTTTAGCTTAAGAGACAAACTCATATGTTCAACAAAAAATAGATTAATTAATTTATTGTGAATTTGATGGTGTTTAATTAGATGCTCAGATAAATCTTCATTGTAATGGCAGAGTGCTTCGATCAATTGAAGGCCAATTTTCAAACGACGAAGAATTAATGTCGACATTGAAACATGTTCTTTTGAAGCAGACTCGAAATCAAGGGTTACATTCACCAAAGAAAATAATGTATGACAATATTCTGAAAAATAAAATGTGTTTTATAATTATGAATAAATGATCTCATAAAATTCTTCTTGTGATAAACATAACATTGGTTTCATACCTGGAATATTTAAAATGTGACTTAACGTTTTAGGCAAAATAATAACAGTTCGTTCAGCAGTAATAATCCATTTTTCATTGATATCTATAATTTTTGATTGTAAATACTCCAAAGAATCCATGAGTTCAGCTACTTCGCTACATTTAGAACCATCACCTAGTTTTCTATGTATATATTCAAATAATGATAATGATGGATCTTGGATAATCTATGAAAAACAAAAAAAATATTGCAAAATTATTATCGTATAACTATATTAAATTTTATAAAAAAACAAATAGCTAACTTACTCGCAGAGGAGTGGCTTGGAACAGGGATGGGTCAAAATTAGTAACTATATCATCAGCGTCTTCATTACAATTTTCACCATCATCACTAGCCTAAAGTACAATATTAATTGAGAACAGTGACTTCATGACAATTATTTATAAATTTATAATTGAGAACAATACCAAAGCACCATCTTCTTCGCTATCCATTGCAATATCATCATCACTACTTATAGCTTCCAACAACATTTCTCCCTTCTTTTCGCTTGGTATGTCCATATTACAAGTTTCTTTTTCATGTGTTTCAGTTGTTTTGCCAGTGTCATTTCGCAAGGCTGAAATGCAACAATTGGTTAAAAACTACACATACATTGAACTGCATAAAATTCAAGACTATGATAGTTCGTACTTCTATGCTAATATTATTTTGGAAAAATAAAAAAATAATCTTACCATCTTTGATGTGTGATTCAGGTACTTCACTATAGTCGGTCACATACTGTTGTGCGATGACATTGTCACACGGTTCAGTAATTTCTTGGCTTTGTAATAAACTTTCATTTTTGACTATTGCAATAGTGTCAGGCATGGTTTTGAGTTTCTTGGACGGTTCGTTTACACTTTCATCAAACTGGAAATTTAAATCCAACATAGAACCGTCGGATTCCCGCTTAGTATCCTCACCACAGTATGTTCTTTTCATTTTGCCATTTGAAAACGCTGACGGTGTCGACTACAATTGATGACTATATAATATTACTATATTAGTAAGTTAGTAAGTAATGACTTGAGACCGACTTCCAAGTTCTGGATGAATACTACATTGTTGTGGGCCGTACTTTCTGTCATGATCAATGAACACAGACATTGGAGTATAAGCAAATAGTTAATACTATAAACATAAACATTAAACAATTACAACATGAGACACTGACACTGGCATCATAGAAATTGGCGAACTATCGTCTATTTCTTATCAAAATATCAAATATCAATATTATCATTACAATAATATTATTATTTATTTCCACTGGAGATTGCAGCCATAATAGTTGCCTATAATTTACTCCTTAAGGATTAACATGAACAATATAACAAGACAAAATAGAAACAATAAATCCATTAATAGATTAATGATGCAAGAAGGTTTTGGTGTTAAAAATAACATACTTTCGGTTGTTGATTGAATGGTCTACTATCAACTGAAAAGAAGATAATTTTGAAGATTTGGTAATAATATATTTTTAAGGACATTAAAGAATACTTGTTTATTATGATTTATGTTTTTCATCACTTTCTTTAATAACAGACTCAAAACATTTGGACTCCAAATTAATGATGTATTGATGTACCTACTTATCCAACACATTCTTGTTACATACAGAAGTAGGTAGATTTAATGACGGAATCGCACCTTCATACAATAACCTACATAATTAATAATTATTAATTAGAATCTTGTTAATAATTGTCTATTAAGGACATAAAATACAATTAACTTAAATAAATATAATATTATACAGACATTCTATTTTCAACATAGTTCCAAATCGAATAGTCTTCAATTTGTAAAATGTGTTGAACATATCATTTTATATTTATTATTTTACTAAGGACAGTCCTGTTTGTTAAAAACTATAAATAATTATATTATTTTGTGTTAATTTCACCCATTGACTACTTTTATAATAATAATTTAATAGAAATTAGGATTGTAATTTAATTAAAATTAAAATCTTTAAAAAGTACACGTTTTGATCACTTAGGAATCTATGGAATAAAATACCAAGATTTTCTTTTCCTGTCTCATTGCAAGAAAGCACAGCACAAAGTAGAACACTTTTTTTACCCATAGTAAACAAATATTTTTAAATATGTTAACTATAAAAACAAATATTTTAAAAGTATACAACAACTGTTGTCTGTTACTTGAATTATTAGAGGAATAACATTTCGTAAGGACGTAAGGTATAGAAAAATAAATTTGGCTATCGAAATGGAATACTGATATCAATATATCATCGATATAATATGTGTTGTTTAATTATTGTTTTGGTGCTTTGCATATAACAAAATATTATGTACCAATGTACACCATTATAATATAGTAATCTATATTCTAATATTTAATTGTATAGTATTTTATATTATTGAATTATGGCGCCAAATAATTTGTATTGGTACGGAGTACATAAAAGTGATAAGGAGAAAGGAGGCAGTCATAGACAATATTTCGTGCGCTATGACGACAGCCAGCAGCTGCAGGTTTCTACGACAGAGCTTCCCGTATTCTAATCTATAGTATTTGACGGCACCACAGATATAGATAATGAGTATTAAAAAATAGTTTATTTATATAGATTTATCTATATCTGTGGACGACACTCAAATACTTAATTAGTAATTTTCACTATTTTCGATTTTGGATGTTATATCATATCTTTGTCAATATTGTTATTACTATTTACCTCGGGGCTGGGGCGGCGGTCACCGGGCGGAATCGAGACTGAAAGGACTAACCTACCTAGCTATTAAGTCATTAAGATAAACTTATCGCGTTTCGAATTTCTAATATTCAGATTAAAAATTAAAATATCAGAAGACAGAACAGACCAAATACCAATAATATTATGTCGACTTCCACAAAATGCCAATGCGCCTTTGAACACGACCGAATACGTTCACATGCATTGCTATGACGTAATACACTGTGAGTACCTAATACCTCAATTTTAATCAATCTACTTATCTTACAATGGCTAAGAAAAACGTTCGAAACGTTATTAAAAAATTGGAATCGTCCAGTGTGTTGATCAATGCTTCGAATCAATCTGAATACAAAGCGCCAACTGCTTTCATTCAAACAGAAGCTAACAAGGATCCAGAACTCATACCACACTGCTTCAGCTCATTTTGTTATTTGGGCCTGTTCGTGTGGCTCCTGTTGGATAGAAACTACAATTTATTAATCGATCGAAACTCAACAATCATTATTGTTACATGTTACATAATTGAATTTGCTAAATTTGCCTGCCATTCTTATCTAGTCAGTAGAATAACAAATCAAATCAAGCCAAAAATCAATCCTATATTTTGGATACTTCAGTTTATAGTATCCACTGTGCTAGCAGTGGGTGTATCATATTTATTTTCAATTCTCTTTGGCGCACCATTGACGACCAAACAAGAACAAACTTTTGTATTTTCTGTACTCGCAACATCACTCATAATTACACCTACTGCCATTCAGTTAGGGTCAAATATATTGCCATTACTATTAACCGATTGTTTTGAAACGGAATTTGATAGCACTGTTGAAGTGTTTGAAAAAAACAATTTTCGAGCAACAATTTTAGGAGGGTTCATTGGTGCAGCGGTAATACCATTCGATTGGGAAACTGAATGGCAACGATGGCCAATTCCATGTTCAGTTGGATTAATAGCTGGACATTTATTAGCTAATGTTTATGAAATAATATGCTGGCAGTTTAAATCATTGAAAAAATATTCTGTTAAAAAAAATAAATTTTAATTGTTATTATAGTTCAACAACTTTTTTATTTGAATTAGATATGTATGACCAACATTTGTACTTTTACATAATAAAGAGAAACTAACTAGATATCCTATCGTATTGCACAAAGTTGTACAAATAGTTAATATTAAAAACAAAATTGTTATAAGTTTTAATTTTAGAAATGTAAAGTTATTTTACTTAACATATTCACTGTATTTCAGATATTTGTATATACCTACTTGTTTTCCCTGTGCAGAAAATATTTACTAAAATTGAATAATTACATCTTGATGTAGGTCCGACTTGCTAGTACGTAGGAAATAACACTTATCAAAACCAAATAGTTGTAATGCTGTCTAAGTCAAGTTGCAGGGGTGGCCACAACAAGGCTCGCGAACCACATGTGGCTCTTGGGACTCCTGGAAGTTATTTCTGTTTAAGAATGTGTACTTGAACAATAATGTTCTGTATGGTGTAGAAAATAAATGTTCCTTAATTTGTTTTAAAATGAAAAATATAATTTTATAAACAATCTTATAAAAATCTCTTAACAATATGGCTTGCTTCGATTTAACTTCATACATTAGCGACACCTAAAATTAAGGTGAGTGGCCACCTTTGTTACAGTGCATTGATTAGCAAGGTACAAGACATTTAGCATATGTGAACGATGCTGAATGACGCCAATTGGCATTGTACACTATGACCATGTAGATGTGTAAAAAAGATTATTGCTGGTTTTATCTTTATAATTATATATGCAATACAGCAAAGCGATTTTATTTTAATTTTAAATTGTAAGCAATATTTATTTCAAATTATACAGATTTGTAATAATTTTTGTACAGTTTTAAACTTACTGTGGTAACTTTTCTTTATGTATAACTTCCAGACAATTAAAGAAAATCTTTAATGTTAGATATAAGTACCAAGTAAGCACTTATTCATGGTATCTTTCGAACACCAATCAATACAAAACAATAAATTATTCAGAATACTATTGAGAAACAGTTGAACATAATATTTAATATCCTCGCATCCAATGTACTTATTTATAATAACTATTATTCATTTTTATAAATAATTAACAAGTTCAGAAGGTATGATAGTAGTATAATGTTAAATGCGTAGTTTTAACTTGTAGCATTGTAATAAGTATATTTTTTGTTCCTTGGTTTTTACTTAAAAAATATAATGATAATTAATTTTTGTTTTGTAATTTTAATAATATGATTTAATTGAATACACATTTTATATTATTTACTATTTCTTTAATTTGTAGTTTAATTCTGTACTAAAACTCAAGAACTGTACGAATACTGAAAAAAAAAAATTAATTTTATAGAAAACCAATAATATTATTATATATGTTTTAATAACAATTACCTTTTTCCTGAATGTAGCAATTCAAATCCTTCATTGATAGATTCAAATGGAAGTTTATGGCTTACAAACTCATCTAACATTAGATTTTTATCCAAGTACTTTAAAACTAACTCAGGAATACTCTCTTTACTTTTCCATCCTTGAAAAAATAATTTTTGATAATATTGGCATTAATTTTATTATGTACAGAGAGGCCATTGTACATTTGGAAGAGTAAAAGCAGTTAAGATACCTCCAAATGCAGTTCCTTTCCATGTACGTCCAGTGACAAGCTGAAAAGGTCTTGTTGAAATTTCTTGACCAGCAGCAGCCACTCCAATAATTACAGATACACCCCAACCTTTATGACAAGCTTCTAAAGCAGCTCTCTATGAAAATAAATAAAATTACTTTTCCATAAAAAATGTAATATATATTTGTATTTAACTTGCCATTGTTTTAACATTTCCGATACATTCAAATGTATAGTCAAGTCCACCATCAGTCAACTCAATTAGAACATCTTGAATAGGTTTATCATACTTCAATGGATTTACAAAATCAGTAGCACCAAATAATTTAGCTGAAAAGTTAGACAAATTATAATATTATTAATGATATTTATTTTTTTGGGGATTTTTTATCTAATGAACAGATATGGTGTAAACCTAATTCAAATTTGTTTTCATTTATATCCACGCCAATGATTTTCTTTGCACCGGCAGCTTTACAACCCATAATCACTGCTAACCCTACAGCCCCTAAACCAAAAATGGCACATGTTGAATCTGGTTCGACTTTTGCAGTGTTTAGAGCTGCTCCGAATCCAGTTGAAACACCACATCCCAAAAGGCAAATTTTGTCAAAAGATGCAGTGGAATCTACCTAGAAAAAATAATAGTAATTTATATTAATTAACATTATTTTCATAATAAGTAAAAATTATATTTTCTTAAAAATGAAATAGTTTTTTTTATAGCTAAAAATATAACTTTACTGAGCTACTTATTTAGTCTATTTAATTTCATGATTTATATTTATTTTTATTAATTTATAACTACCTATCATCATTCCATTTTAATAATACCACCTTGTATATATTGTACAATATAATATGCTCAATGATAATACTTAATGTAGATAATATAAATTAGTGTAATTATTATACTATGACACGACTATAATAATTTGATAATAATGTATTACCTTGCATAATGAAATGTCTGCTACTACTGTGTATTCGCTAAAAGTTGAGCATCCCATGAAATGGTACAGAGATTGTCCTTTGCAAGTAAAACGAGAAGTATTGTCAGGCATTTTACCTTGACCTTGAGTAACTCTAATTTTACTGCATACATTAGTTTTTGGAGACAAACAAAATTTACAATCTCCGCACTGTGGAATGTATAAAGGAATAACATGATCCCCTAAAACATTATTTTAATTATTTTTAGCATATAAACATCGGTGAAAAAATGTTTTATAGTAAATGATATCAACCTGGTTGGAATTCTACGACATTTGGACCAACACTTTCAACAATTCCTGCTCCTTCATGACCCAAAATACAAGGGAAGTTTCCTTCAGGATCATGACCATCCATGGTATAAGCGTCGGTATGACATATAGCAGTGGCAAGAATTTTTACTCTAACCTCATTTTCCTTTGGTGGCGCTACTTCAATATCTTCAAGAGTTAATGGTTTCTTTGCCTCCCAAGCAACAGCTGCCTTACATTTAATCACCTGAAAAATTAAATCACAACTTAATAATATTTTATACATTACTATAAAATTGAATTTTCGATTTTGTACCTTTCCAACTGTATCTGCCATAGTGTTTGGATTGTGCCTGGAGTCGCAGTGTGTACTTGGATACTAATTGTAGGGTACTAGGGTTGTATAAACTTATATAACTAAATAAAAATTGTTATACTGATGACTGACAAGGCCACAAGTTTTTAAGTTATATAAAGTAGAATATTATTGGCTTACATCAGCCATCAATTATTTAACTCTTATCAAAATTAACAATCATCAGTGCTTGTTATAAATGTATATCAGTGCATGGTACCAAAAGAATAATTTTTCGAGAATATTAAATTACCTCTAACAAATACTGAATAAAAACTATTGTTATATTATGTTTGTAAAAACATATAATATATTTAATATTTTCATGGTACTCAATGAATAATTATTTAAACGTATTATTGACATTTGCTTTAAAATGTTTTATGTATTTTTAAATGAACTGACAATTTTCTATAAACACATTATGTACAATACGATTATAAATTAATATAAAATATAGCATTGATCGGTTGGTAATAGGTTAGAACATTTTTCTCGGAACACTATTGCTAATAAAGTTCACTTTCCAAAACCACCTCGGCAATTGGGACTACTTTCAATCGGTTCGTCTTTCCATTGAGCCGGGGCTTTGGCCACTATAGACAAAGCGTGTACGCCGGACTTGAGCTCATCCGTCAGTATCGCGTTTACCAAACGGTGTCTCTGTAACATTAGATTTTTTTATCAGGTTCTGTCGTTATACACGTACCTCCCAGACCTATACCTTAATCAAGGGCATGCCTTCGAATTCATCGGATACAATAACGACTTTGAAATGCGTTTCCGAGTCTTTTGGTACATTGTGCATGTGCGACTCGTTGATGAGTTGCAACACTTTTGGATTGAATCGGTTTTGCAATTTCGTTCGGATACAATTTTCAACGCACTTGGATGCCGTCGACATCATAATGCTAAACTTGGGCCTAGTGATTAGGAAATTATAATATTCAGAAGAATGTCTTTCGTCAATAATTATGCTGCAGTGTTCATATATAATTATAAAGTTACGGGTAAAGTTCCCTAAAGTACAAAAGTTTCGTTTCGTCTCGTGAACTTACTGTGAAGACGTGAATCGCGATAAACGATAATAAAATGTAAACATTTACTGGTTAGTACCTGGTATAAACCCACAAATATAATCGTGGGTTCTTTGGTTATAGATTATACGGTCTATCATTTTTTAACTGGAATATTGGGCCACATTTTGACGTGGGTACAGCCTGCAGCAAACAGGTCGCAGCCGAAGGCCCGAAGGTATCTTAGATTCTGAGATACTTTACAGGGCCTTAACCTAACAGGCCCTAACAGAATAAGCATAGACAATAATACAATAAATTATCTATGGGAACAAGGGAACATACTAGTTCTCCCGGAGTATGATAAGAACTGAACAAGACAAAAGTCAGTGGTACCATCTCTCTTGACACTATCTTAAACCGTGGATGTGGCGAACCCGGATGGTTGATTAACATAACCTCGAATAAGTAGAGCGTAATAAAATGGGTATATTATTATTATTATTATTATGAAAACTCTTTATCAGAAACAATGAAACCTAAAAACTCGAACCATAACATAACACAAATCGTAATGTGTACTGTGTTGTAGTCTAGTATTCCAGTTGCGGTTATAGTTACGTTTGTTATAACTACAAATAATAAAAATGTATTGTTTCGATTTACCATTTACATAGAATTTATTTAATTTCAATCGCGTAACTATGTACGATTAACGTTTATGATTCGTTTTCGACCGTAAAATGGATGCAGATTTCGTTCAGCTACATTACATATAGCGACTTGTTTTTTTTCTACCGTTTTAGCTTTGTTGTAGTGTAAAATCACTTTTTTTCTTTTCGAGTTAAAAAACAATGGAAAATGGACTCAGATTTGTTTGATGAACACAGTGATTGCTCTAGTGAACTATCAGAAACGCGATCAGAACTCGAAGCTCGAATCTATGGCATTATCCACCATAACGATTTTTCAGGGACATCGGAGTCACCGTTCATTGATCCAAAGTATGGTGTAGAATTCAATTCCAATGGTGAAATAGTTGTGTTTCTCAAAGATCCAGCCGATATAGTTATCAATCCCACCGTTAATCTATCCGAGGTTTGTACAAATAGTGTTATACCAACACTTATTTTAGATGATGACGATATTGAAACTTCTGAAGGCATCACTAGTATAATAGTTGATAACGAGTTTTCTGAAACAAGTTTAAAAAAAAAGAAGAAAAAAAAGAAGAAGAAAAATGTAAATGATGAAAGTATCGAGGAGTATATTAATATTATTAAGAATACAGATGCGTTAAAACAATATAAAGAGAAAAGTGGGTTAAATAAAATGAATACTAAAACTAGTAGTGCCCATAAAGTTTCCCTAAACATATCTTTGAATAATGAACGAGCAGTGCCAATGACCGCTAGTGAAATTTTGAAACAATATCGTATTGGAAAACCAACTGAAAGTAGTTTGTGGTATAGATGCCCAAAGACATGGACTCCAGATATGGTTAAATTTTATACTAAAATTCAAAAGTCAAAACGAAATTATGACTGCAAAGAAGAACTAAACAAAATTAAAGGTAAATTCTAAAATTTTTATTTGAATGTGTTAATAACGTAGGTAATATTTTTAATATTTTACAAATTTAGAAAAATATGGTTCGAATCCAGTTGATTGGTCTTTGGATCCCATGGATGTATATAAGTCTAATTCAAATACACCTAGAATGAGATGTAATATATGTAGACAATTCGGTCATACTGGGTATAATTGCAAGGATCAATATAAACCTCCAATTTGTATTATGTGTGGAGTGGAAGGACATCATTTTCATAGCTGTAATAAAAAAATATGTTTATCGGTAAGTTTTATTAGATTCTAATAAACAATTTTTATTATAATATTTATTGTAGGTTCGTAGAAAAATTGTATTGAAAGATAAATTATTGATTTTATTGATATCTATAAAGAGGACGTCGCACTCACATATATTGGCTTTGTCTTACACATGTTCAACATAATACATTTTACACTCAGCAGATCACGTTTAGCTCTGTAAATATAAAAATTAGAGTTAATTGACCTCTTATACAATTTATAGATAAGATTATTATCTAGGGCTTTTCATAGGATTTTTGTTATATTTTAGTTTCCTTAAGTCTTAGAATACTCATAACTCGCTTTAAAATTAGAAAATAATAAAAACCCTATAAATTGCCATAGATAATAACCTTAAATTTAAATTTTATAAGAGGTCAATTCACCCTAATTTTTAAACGTGATGTGCTGAGCAAGTGAGTCGTCAATAACCAAAAATTTATTTTATCTTTAAAAAGATCTTTACATGTATTGTTATTTGTTACTTCTTACAAGTAGTTATTACATTTTTAACGCATCACATGTTATCTTAAATTACGTATTGACATTGAACATTGTCATTTAAATTTTCCACTTTTACCATTAGTAAGTTAGTAGCTCATATATGTCCTTCTTAACCTTTGTGACTAGCGTAGAAATAGTAAATTGTGCTTTTTTAGCATCTTAATTTTAATTGTATTACGTAGTATTTGAAACTAGTTATAATTATACTCAAGTACCTATACAATTTTAATTAATTTATAAATTAAATTACTATATGTTTTAGTGCGGAACTTGGCAAAAAAATTTTACAAATAATTGTACTATCTGTTTATCAATGATCAGAGTCAAATGTAATATATGTAATGATGTTGGTCATGAATCAAGTTATTGCACAGAAACCTGGCGTCAATTTCATAGTACTGTAAGTATTAATAGATTATAGTATTATGCACTAAAATTTAGTTACTATTTATTGTGTTGGATGATCCTTAGATCATATACTATGGATGGACCATGGACCTATGTCGATCGTGTAAACAATTTGAAGCACATAAGTGACAAGTCTCTAACTAAAATTCTTGATGTGTATATGCGTTAGGCAAATCGTAGCATATTTAGCTTTTGCTTTATATTTATATATATGAATTCATATATCAAATAAATATGTGACTTGTCTCTTCTCGAATAAGCCGCACGCACATCAAGTATCTCAGTCAGAGACTTGTCCCTAATATTATTTGCTTCAATTTATCAGAATATGGGTCTAGCCATACTATACCATATTATAATCTACAAATATAAAATATAAATTGATTTTAGTTATAAAACTTTAATATGGTTATGTTTTAGATTTCTACTGCACCAGAACCTGAAAGTAACGAATTTGCTCAATCTACTTCTAGATCAAATACTGAGTCAAGGAAATCTACTACAAGAAAGTCTGAATCTTCATCGACATTAACTCCCAATGTCAAAGAGATAAGTAAAAATAGTCCAAAATCTGTTGATTCTGGTAAATCTAAAAAAGCAAAACGGTTGCAAGCCAAGGCAAAACATTCAAAAAATAAAAACAAAAGTAATCTCACAATTTCTGGTAATGAATCCATAAATATTGACGTTAATATACAAGATGTAACATTGCAACGCACTTTAACGAAAAGAAATTTTTTCAAGAAAAAAAAATTAAGTGTCGACAGTTAAATACACAAATTTAAGAATTGACAATTCAAATGACTATTTACTTAAAAATATTAGATTAGATTCTTAATCTGTTAACGCATATTGATTTTTTTTATTTAGTGATACTCTTAAGTATCCGTTGTTTAGTATAATATTATATTGAATTTAATATAATCTAGCATAGATAGATTTAATTGTGTCTTCAGTGGATTTGTATGACTCCATAGTATTAAATATATTAATGTTGTAATGTCCGTTATTTCGGTCTCCGATGTCGCAAATTTTAGTATTGTATAATATTACGTAACTCTTTGGTAACAAGTTTTAATGGCAAAGGTTTTTAATGAATCCTAGGAAATTTTAATATTATTTTATCATTTTAAATTATTAATGTATTTTCTATATTACATTTCCATCATTGCTCACTTCAAAATAGTTTAGACTTCTAATATAAATATCCATCTGTTTAGTTACTCTTAAGGTCTGCATAAATATTTAGCATTCAATTTGAAATAGACGGTGGATGGAATATGATATTGATAATATTCAATTGCTAAAATATTGCTAAACTTTTTGTCTTAACCAACACTGGTACATTGGTGTACTAATTTGTACAACTTGTTTATCTATTTTAATTTTCGTCCTAAACTTGTTAAAATACAACTGTATTTGGAGAGTTTTTTTTGTTAAATAAATCATAAAAAAATGTAAATAATTAATTTTTTTGACAATCCAAAAAGAAATGTTTAAGTATGCTGTGGTTTATCATGATAATATGTATAATGGATTCAATTATAAATATATAAATGTAATGAAACTATTTTATTTTATATTCCACTGAGTGCTCCTTTTTTTGTCTATTATATTATAATGTATTATAGTTATAATACATATTTTCACATTATATAAAAAAATCATTTTTATTTGTGTGTGTGTGTTTTTTTTTTTTTTTTTGGGGGGGGGGGGTTATAGTAATTAGGTTATATATAATTTTTTTTCATATTATGAAGTTAAGGAAAACAAAATTATTTAAAAGATTAAACACAAACAAATTTAATATAGTTAACAAAACAAATTATATTTTATTTATTTGATAATAAATATTAAATAAGAATGTATTTACAGAATATATTATTAAAAATAACACAAATATTTGTACATAACAAAATAATTATAGTTCTAATATTCCATCCTGGTCCAATTCGGATAGATTGTCGGCAGACAACGACACATGAATAGAGTCTCCGAGCAAATCGGTTATGTCATCGTACCTAGACAAATTAAATGGTTATAAACTTATAAATTATAATTAAATATGAGATACTCATGTGAAAATATATATTTATTTTTTAAGTAAAGGGATATAAATAATTTATACCTCCCTCAATGGCCCGATATTTCCCTTCCATGACTTGCTAATCTGTTAATAGTGTGTTTAAAATTTCATACCAACTCTTGATTTTATAATTTCTGAGCATAATACCTTTTTGTACTTTGTTCTTTCTTACACCAAAGGATTATTAAAAGTATAATATTATAATTAATTTTGTATAACAGTGGATACCTTAATCTAATCTATGGGCATGTATATATATATTGTGTTTAATTATTAACCCATAAATTTATTATTGTATTATTGTATTTATACCTAATTAGTTTTAATTTAATTATTATTGCAATTCCTTGTTTTTAATTAAGTACCATTGTAATAGTTAAGTTCTAATAGCTATATAATTAAAAAAATTAAATGTCATTATTGTTATTAACATTGTCGTGTGTAAAAAAAAAATTAATAAATTAGAAGCATTGGGGGTATGATAATCTTAGTTTTTGATATCACATATTATTATCTTGTACTTGAGTACCTCTAAATACCTTTTAAATCAGTGATTATTAAAAAGTTATACATTGACAAAAAAAAAAAATATGGATCTGTGCCATTATATTACTGATTTGTTTGGTTTTTATTTTAAATTAAGTGTGTAGGCATCCCCCTCCCCCCAACTGCTTTCAATTTTAATTTATTAACCCCCAAGAATATTTTTATTACAGATACACTGACTTATTGTTTCTTTAAAATTATTATCCATGGAATATTGTATAAATATTTTAGATATTTGAATTTAGACACATTTTGCAGTAACTGCAGATATTTATCTCGCTTTATCTGACATTTCACCAGACAAATTACTCAAACTTATGACATTTGCTCACATACCTTCACTCTACTATGTATATTTATGTAAGTAAAATGTATACAATATTACAAACACGAAATAGTTTTAAATGATAAATTAATAAATTGACTCTTACAGGTTGTAGGTAAAATATGATAATATTATAATCTTAATAAATTGAAATCGTCATGTTAGAATATTTTTTGCTAACACTAACAACTGAGTCCAGTCTTGTAAAAAATACTTTTGAAAAAGTATTATGATACTAATAATAGTATTCTAATAAAATAGTATTAAAAATACTTTTAGAATACTCCCAAAGTATTTGGATACAAATATAAGTATTTTTTTTAAAGTTTATACCATATAATATTATATATGTAGGTTTACTAATTTGATGTTACTAGTTTGCTACTTATCATAGGTTTTAAAATTTGAAATAACAATTAACAATATAGAATCAAGTAAAATAATATTTTTAAAAAAATAATATCAAAATGAGTCTTTACAAAATTTTGAATTCTTTTTATTATCATTGTTTTTCAATATAATTTTTATTGATGTCAAATTGTTGTGAAAAATAATTAATAAAACGGACTTTATGGTATTTAAATACAAGTATTTACATTTTGTTAAAAATACTTTTAAACAGTATTCAGAATACCTACTCAAAGAATACTTTAAAAAAATTGTATTTAGAATACCAAAAAATACTTCAAAAAGTATTTTAATACAAGTATTCAAATACTTTACAAGACTGCAACTGACTATATTAATAGACGGTATACCTACACACTCCGCACAACATTCGATTTCGGGTTACTGATTTTTTTGTCGTTTAATAGAAAACGGAACTATAGTTATCTACTTATATTAGGTATATATCTTTCAAAACTGTTTTTATATGTACCTAAACTCGAGGGAAATTTCTTTTATAATGGATACTATGATATGTTATGTTGACAGCAGTATATAGGTAGTGTATTATAATAGCATAAACTAGCTAGAGTAAAGTTTTTCATATTTTGCAGCTCTCGGTACCGGAAATCGTCCCAGATAAAGGGGGGGGGTTGAATCCCCGAAAGAAAAAACCATTATTGTGTACAGTGTACACACATACACACATCATGGAGTGTAGTATACGTTCTATATATTTTCCATCTCACTTACTGGTCGTACGACGTGGACGCTTGTCCTTTGGGCACAATAACAAAGTCCGAACGTTTCTGCACGAAGTCTTTGAACGTGATGACTACGTATAGAAATGATAGCCACAACAGCAGGGCACCTGTATAACAAGCGTCACACAAATTTTATATATATTTATTAGAGTTTATTTCAAACAACGAATACATATAGTCTGTCGGCCGGTTCGTCTGTGTCCCGGTCAATATAACTTTTCTTTTCTAATTTTTTTTTTCAAGATGGTCCGTTGAGTTTATTTTCTTTGCGAGGGAGCGAGACAGAGCTGGACGAGATTTTTAAAAACAAGTTCTAGTTAAACTAGATTGTATTGAAAAAAAAAAAACAATTCCACCACATTAAACTGAAAAAAATGCGTGTTAAAAAGTGGAAAAACACTATAGTCGTCGTCATCGACGGGGACACGACCGGCGAGACACACCTGTGGATATAGTAGTAATCCTATATATTACATATACATTATTATTCAATATGTACGCTGTAGAAAGTTGTATATAGACACTGTAACCTGTGGCGTAATTTATGGAGAGGAGGAGGGGGCTTGAGGCCGGGGCGACACTTTTTTTTTATAATATTATGTAAAACTAGCTGTGCCACCTGACTTTGCTCGGTGAAAAAAATAACTGTATTAAAGATTAGGTACCTACCTACGGGAGCTCGATGAGACATAATAATTTATCACTAGTGCCTTCGCGGATTTGTCTGGTCAGAGAAATCCGACTGAGATGGGCAATTCGCCTGCGGAGGGTTCGCTATAACATCGTTCGGTGTGTTTTGGCTTAGGTAACGTAGAATTACTTATGAGCAATTCGGTTTAGATTGTTTAGGTTTGGTCCGCCCGCGAGCTCCGAAAATAAACAACCAAAATATTATGTAAACAACACGGTCAAGACGGCGAGTGAATGTTTTCGTATAGGAGTTTTGAAAAAAACCGGGCGGATGCCTATATAGTGCCACGTGTGGAGTCCTCCTTGATGGCTCAATATTTTTAGAGCCAGTAGTCGACGGGCGTATAAAATTATGCCTTAAAACCTAATATAGTGTATTAGTGTATTAGTGTGCTCTATAAATAATAATAAAAAAAAAATCGTTAGATTGGACAATTAATGGTTCTAGAGCCACCCCGTGAAAAAATAGTGAAGTTCTAATTTAAACTCGAGAGTAATAAACAAAAAATGACATTTTTAAAGGGGAACTTCATTGCCCGTGACAACCAAATTAATTAATAATAAGTAAGTGGTTTTTTCTTCCATGTAACCAATGGCTACCAGAAATAAACAAACAAGAAAAAAATCTAATTTTCGTATTTGAAGGACAAAATTCATGCGACACTAACTAAGTCCTTGCTAGTTGCTACGGCTCGTAATAGTTGCCTCTCGAAGTCAAAAAGGTCGATAATTTTTATACGAATTATTGCTTCCTGTCCCCGGCGTACTCTAAAGCTTATCGTAGACGAAAATAATTGTCTAAGACTACAGTTGTCTCCCAAATGCCTACGGGCAGGTAATAAATAAATAAAATATTATGTGTACCTGAGTGATTCAAATTTTTTATGATTTTCAATAATTTTAGTAGGTAGCCAGGAAAATATGAAGTTCTTTCTAGACTTATAATAAAACATCGATGTTTAGTAGGTAGGGTACCTATAATAAAACATTAAAACATATATAATAATATGCACCCAATTATAATGGTTATCATTATTATGTAATATTAAAATGTTACTCAACATTTCATTTTTTATGATATTATAACATCTAATAATATATACTAAGTATGCATAAATTTATTTATTTACGTGATAATGTGCAGATATATAGTTTAGTTAAGTTTACGAAAAACTACTTAATTGTTTACGGGCATTGTGAGGCAAATATAGTGTGAACATTTTTGCTGGGAAGCAACTCATATATTATAATATTATGAATTCTTTGATGATCGAAGGATATATAGTAGGTACCTACTACAGGTGTCAGACTGAGACGTGAGCGGTGAGCCACTCTATATTTGGGTTTAATTTTGAAGTTAGAGAAACCTAAAACACTCTCCTGGTCGCCATGAATCTATTGGTATACATTTTATTGGTCTAGTTGGTTAAGAACATTGTTGTGAACAAAACTCAATTTCATAGATTTATATAATTACATTTTATTGGTTAGTCATTATAAAATAATGTAATTATTATCATCAATCCTTATTTCGAAACGAGCTAATTTTATAATCACTAGGAATAGGTAATTAAATTCTTACAATCTACATTTAACATTAATTTATTTCTAAAACTAATCGTTCTAATAAATTACATAATAATGTTTGCCATGTATTTGGTTGTTGTGAAATTTAATTAAAAATTTATTTTTTTCTTTGTTAAATAGTTTTTTCTATTATTCAATCGTATTATGTCGGTACTCATAGTATGAATAAGATTGTGTTTTATTTTTAAAAATCGAAAACTATTTGATTAATATTTTATTTTTTTTTTTGGAGGCGATGGTATAGGGAAATTTGTAGCGGTCGAATACATCTCTGATACAATACAACATCTACAGGTACAGCTGTATACGATACATATAAATAGGCGGAAGCCGGACATATGGTAATGTTATTATCATAATATATTCTTATATATAGGCGGTACCTGCTATGTTAGAAAGCCACAGACCGTGCGGCCATAAAAAGAACACCAGCGAGAAAACAGTGTACAACAGTGATTTTTTCCAAAGCCTCAACCACAGCACTATTTCCCAAAAGTTGAATACCGGACTGAATTCGTTTCTGTAACATATATATATATATAAAAAAAAAAGTATGGTCATGAAATATTGCATAAAAGTATTATGATATTTATTTATTTACATAAAATATAGGTAGGAGTGTTGGACGGTACATAATAATATCATACATTATATAGGTAGAGGCAGTCGCCTTGCCAGAATTTTTTTTTACGACATTAATTTTATTTAATATTTAAATATAACTTGGGGGGGGGGGGTCTTTACATATTGCCTTCCATTGTAGTCATCAATCTTTATAAATTTAATAATATCAATAATATGGTGACATACGCGAGTATATTTCGTGGAAATCTGAAGTAAATATATATTTCTTGCATAAATTCGGCCCAAGAAGGGGTGGGGAGTATATCAACACCTAAACCCCCCTCCCCTGGTTAAGCCACTGTAGGTGGGTATGATAACGTTGTGTGCGTTTGCGCCACTAGGGAGCGATTAGCGCCAAGGTTGGATTCGGACATTTTGCGCCCAAGGCATATTATACATTTATACTAATAGGTAGGTATCTAGTAATATTCCCGCCTTTAAAATATAAATGATAATTTATTAAAATGTATAGGTGTACAATAAAAATACATAATTATAAACCGTATATATTTATACAATAATATACGTAATAATATTATTATACACACCTATCGACTGCTAGCCAATATTTTTTAGGATATTTTGTTATACGTTTCTATTACCATTAGTGATGAATGAGTAGTAATTTATTTTTAAAAAAATATTCTATTATTTATCATATATCATATTACTAAAGCTTGTTAGCTGGATAGCTGTTATTAACATATAACTTATAAGTTATAATATAAGTCAATAGTCAATACCAACGTTATAGGTACCTATGAACGGTGTAAATAGATTCGTCGTACAAACACCATACAATTTATCTAAATATTTTGAAAATGTCGTGTGTATTGACATATATATATATAGACGTATAGTTTAATAGTTTATCATACCCATAATTATAGGGGTAAAATATAAATATGGTTTATGGGGGTTTAGAAATATAAATTAACACGTATTAAGAAAATGTATTATACTTACGAGGTTAAGTTAGGAAATACTTGAGGGAGGGGGGCTTCAAGAGTTCCCCCCAATTTACGCATATGCATAATACACATATAGTGACGAAAAGTTTCAAGTTTTTACGAATAATTTATTTTTTATGTTTCGTATCGCATTGATGTAGAACGACCCATTGATACGCGTAACGAATGCAGTAGAACGACGTTTGACGGAAATATTCTATAATATGATTTAACATAATATTATTTAGCTAGGCCCCCTCAAAATTATTCCCAAGCACTCCACATTATGTTTATGTTCGATAAGTATTATTATTTATAATTTAGTTATATAAATAATTTACCTATTGGCAATTACCTAAATATATAATTATATTATAGAGAACGATTTGGTATTACTATTAATATTTTAAAATTGATCTTTATTTTGACCTATTTTTGAACTTTGCTATTTTGGAAATATTATGTTTGATTATTTTTATTATTGATACTGTAATTTATATATTATGTTTCGTTACTTATTATTATTATTTGTATAGGTAATTTTGATCGAGATGATTATAAAGAAAACATAAATATTTAACATTCGATCATAATATTATTCACACCGACGTAGTCATTACTCACTATAAGCCACTAGGTCCCTATATATTGTAATGTATATTATGGTTCTTGTGCGAATTTGTTTGCCTATTTAAATGTAAACTTTATTAAAAATAAATTAACCCTACCCATACAAATTGTAACAAATCACCGTCTATGATTACCTATGGTATTGGTAGTGGCTATTATTTTAAGTTAAGACCGAAATCATATAATATAATTATTAGTGCCTATTCGCTGTTACATTTTATTATATTTTCTATAGACCGATGGGTGAGAAATTATAAAATTACACCAGTTATAAATACGGCAATTCCTATTTCCTATTTTTTTAATAACATGTTATTATATTATCGGTATAGGCGCATGACCTAGGTAAATTGATATCAATATTGCGACGGACTATATTTTCACTGCCCATAAATCATAATAAACAAAATTAATCTCTGAAAATAGCTGATATAATATAGATCATAATAAATTAATAAATATTATGTACCTATTTTGCCCACAGCTAAACAGACAGCTAATGTTGATACCTTCCAGCTTCCTACTTGATAAATGTTCCAATTACAATATTATGCATTACACCATATTGTTTAGATTCCGTTGTTTGATTGTGTAAGTAACAGTACAATATTATAATATAACGTAAAATGGTAAAATCGTAGTTTTTACTTTTTTGTCCGTGTATTTTTTATGTCTTAAAAATAAAAATACCACTATTCACTAATATATACTATATTATACGTCATACACTAGTGTGCGGTGTATTGGTGTGTATATTATGGTAGGTATATATCTATACTGGATCGTAGACGAAGGATTTTATCTTGTGACGTTTAGACACGGAAGTCTTAAAACCAATGAAAAATGTACTCAATTTCAATTCTTTTACTAGACAGAAGTAGGTATAGTTTGTATAACATATTTGTACATTTATTTTTGTCTATCATGCTTTTACTTTAAACCTTCAGAATATTTATTAGGTACCTACCTATATGTTTAAAATATTGTCTATTGTATAATAATGTTAAAATTTAGTTTTATTTTATTTAAATTTATATTTACGAAAAATTGTGTTTTGCTTACAAATTACTCGATTACTGTTCTTTGTTCTAGGTACATTCGGACACAATAAAAATAACTTGATTTCATAAATTGTTTTAGTATACGGAGCTTTTAAAACTTCTTTTTTTTTACAAAAAAAGGTCAGAAGTGTGTTTAAAGAGAGAAAGAACAACTTTTATTTATAAAAATACATAGCGGACTGCTTATCTAACAGGTTGTCTATAGTGACACAGTATACTTATAAGACATTTCGTTATTGATTGTAATATTATGTAGTTAAGCGGAAAATTATTATACATTAGTAGGTATACATAAGTTTACTAATATTTAAAATTTGTAATTTAATTGTTGTTTTCTAGACATTTTTAAAATCAAATAAAGGAAAAGATAAGCTGCATTTTTTTCTAAAACTATTATACATTTTATGCATAATTTAATAATACTGTATAATACCTATAGGTATAACGTACCTAAAACTATGATTTATTTAGGTATCTGCCGACTACCACATGGAAAAAGTTAGCTAAAAATAATAGTTTTTAGTTTTTCACCGAAACACCGTATTCACAGGTATCAATGGTTTTCACCTTTTCAGTGAATGAGTGATATACAGATAGCTGGTAACCGATTTCGTTAGTCATTGTAGGTAGGTACCTACATTTTTATGTTTCTAAATTAATCTTATAACCATTCGTAGATTAAGGACTTCATGATTGAACGATTGACCTTCACGTGGCTAAATGATTAATTTGAGAACATGTAAATACTTAATATGATATTACCCACGCATCGTGCTTATCATTACCGTTCATAATAATATATCGTGATGGGATAGGTATAGCGCCAAATCTATGACTTAAGCACCAAAATGCCAAAGTTATTAAAAACACGCAAGTCATATGCGCCAATAATACAACAAATAAAATGTATAGGGGTATTAATATTTTATTTTATTTTATAATATAAATATAAATTGGATACTGTAATTAATACGTATTAACTATTAAGTGCTACTTATATAAACCATCAATAATCAATGTTAAAGTAAAATTAACTTATAAGTTATATATTATTGTATCAACTTAATATATTTAGCTATATTGACTAAGCTAGTACGTTTGGAGCCTATTTGTATGATAGGTGTATGCTATGAAATGAAAAACCCCGGTAGCTACGTCCTACTCGAGATAAATTTTTGCGCTTTTATACGATACTATATATTTTATTTTATTCTTATCTCGTTTTGGCAATCAAATTCATCTAATGTATTGTCCATCAATGTGTTTTAACATTATAACTTATTTTTATAGATTATCGAATGAAAAAATCTTAGAGGAAAGCCTGAAACTGATATTAGGTACAAAAATAAATGTAGCCATTATTATGTAAAAGGCACCCAAGTACCTACTTAATACGTATGAATAATGACTATAATGTCTATTCAATCAAATAGATTAACATTTTTTTAAATTAATATAATTTTATTTAGTCGAAAAAAATGGTTTATTGTTGAACGTTGGTAAAATAAATTATATCATATTTAATAATAATGGAATAACTTACTTTATGCATACATTTAGGAACAATGTGATAGCCCAAGTAATTTCCAAAAAAAACACCAACAATGACATTAGCCTGAAAAATACAAGAAAAAAAAATGAGTAATTATTTAAATTTTTTGGTAGCTCATTAAATCGATTAAACTACTATTAACTGTTATAATATTTTACGACGTTCTACATTTTTAACAGCATAGTGATAAAACTTCTATTCGAGAAAATCGGTAACGTCGTACTGCATAGTGCATATCAATATGTACTATAAAGGTACATAATATTATTACCTCTGATCATACACTAGCATAAAATGATTTAAGATTAATATACTATATTATGTAGTCTGCAGTCTGTACCTAGTCTTTATCACATATCGAAATATATCTGCATTATATAATTGTAAATAGTAATATTATAGAAGTATGGTATATAAATATATATATATACATCTTTGAAAACCGTTAAAGGTAGTTTCCTTTCGATATTTCAATCTATTGAAATATGCAAGTTTTAGAACATATAGTACGTTGTACTACGTCGTAAGTACGTGGTACTTAATGAAAAAATGAGTAAATTTGACAAAGAATCAATAATGACCTAAATGTTGAACACTTAAATTGTATATTATTTTGATAATCTATACTGTATGTTGTGTAATAATTAATAATAGGTACAAGAACAGAAAAATATTATGAACTAAACATTGGTTTTTAAAGTGTCGAATTGTAGATAGGTAAATAGAAACTTTGTATACAATAGGCACCTACAGTATGGCTACCCATATTATAGGTATATAGGTATTAAAAGAAAAAATTTACTTTTGGCTTAGGTTAATATTATGTAGGTACAACTTATGCATTTAACCTTGGCTTAAGTTAATGTATAAATCGATGTTGCTATATTTACTTAAAGTTTGATTTTTTTCAGAATATTTACATTTTAAAACTAAAATAACCAAAGTTTGTATACGTGCACAAAATTATGTTACTTATTTGAATTCAATAAATAGCTAAAAGCTAAATTAATACATTTGTACCGAAATTATTGTTCTATCACTGAAAACATATTATATTGTTCAGGCTCTTTGAACACATCAGTTATTTAATAATAAAAAAAACATTAACATTATATTTTTATTGGGTATACTACTATAGGTATATGGTATATGGTATATCTAATATAAGTTATAAATATATTTTGTACAAGTCACAATTTTTCTTTGAATATAGCCTATATAGATTGGTAATTATAGGTACTTAGTAATTTAATTATAATACATTAAAACATAAAAAATTAAAATAGATTTTGATTATCCAACATTTTACTTTTTTTTATATAATTTTTGGGGATGACAAATATTTCACTACAGCACCCTTTTTTGTTTTAAAACGCATTATCTTTTTTTCCCATCTCCATCGCGCTGACCTATTTTTTGTTTATACCTACCTGCGTAAATTCCGTTCTGTTTCTGTCGTTAAGAGGATTAATGACCCTACATCAATATACGTATATAATACCAAAATATAATGAAATGTGACGATATCATATTGATGCGAGAGACCGGCTGATGACTCAAACTATCTTAAAATGTATGTAAATATCCACAGTTCTAATATAAATGTTATTTATATCCTATATAATATAATTGCATGCTAAAGACGACATCAGGTAAAATGGTTTATGTTCTAAATGTGAAATATAATATTTTTCATGGTGTGTTCAAGAGTAAAGAATAATTATTCAAACCAAAACTGACATTTTACAAAAAAATAAATAAAAATAAAACGATTTTGTTTCTAATAAACCACTTGAATTAATATCATTATTACTATGTATTTATTTATTTACTAAAATATTCAGGAAAAGGATATATATTTATTTGATATCATTTAAATATAGAGTTATAGATTCTGGTAATCTGATTGATGTTTTCAAGTAATTATAACTATATTAAATACATACCTACCAATATTTATACAATTTAATATGTTTGATATTCGGATTGTCGGATATAAAAAATCATTCACATAGCAATATATGCAATGCTCAAATAGGTATATTAATAATGTAGCTAATGTGACTTATAAGTACCTATATTATATTTTATTTTATTAAAAAAGTTATATAACTATATTTAAATAATTTAGAATAATGTGTGTATATACCGTAAACAATATAAGCTATCTTATGCAATGTAGTAATGTTAATATCAATAATAATAAATAATATAATACCTAGGACCTAGGTAATAACGCCGTAATGTAATCAGGTAAGGGGTTCTCGATTCTTACTAGAATACTGTATATTAAATATGTATTTTACAATATTAGGTAATTTTATGAAATAAATCAAACTATATTATATTATAATTATATTAATTTAATAATAATTAATGTTTTTGATTTTTAAAGTTCATATTCAAGAAATGATAGCTTTCCAAAAATCGACTAGGTATTTAAGATAAAAATATCGTCCAAGATTAATTGCTCTTTTATGCTATGCATTATCTACTTAGTGTAGACAGTATATATTATTATAGTTTCCGTAATCTCATAGATCTAGTGTATGATAATAATATGATACGTAAACGTAAATGTGTAGAGAGCAGATACAGTTTTAGTAGGTAGTAGGTACCATAATATATTATTATATTACTATAGAAATACCAATATTTGTGCCTAAGCCCTGTTGTAGACTGTAGTAATATTGCTATAACAGCGTTTGTTGTGTATTAGGTAGTTGTATTTTTTTATAGGACCTACACCTAGGTACAACACATTTTAAATGTCAATATAAAAAAAAAAATAAGCCGTTAATATATTTATCGCAAAATGACCTTCTGCAGTGTACAGCATTGATGGTTTTTTTAATATTATGAAAGTCCCATTAGTCAACATACTTGTTCAACAAATTGTCTAAATATAAACGAAGACCATTAAACGACAACAATAATATTTATGTTGTTCGAACCACAACGGAAAAAATGTCAATAAGAATTAACATTTTGATTAGGTAGTGTGTGTGTGTGTGTGTGTGAGGAGGGGTGGTGCAGACGTAATTGGCTCGGTTAATTAAAAACACTCTGTAAACAAATTATTCATTTTTAACATATTTTTTAATAATTTAGTATAATAATTAGTTTTTGTATTATAACGAGTCCTAACATTTTTTAATTTAATAATTATTCGGTCCAGTGTAATAGACGAAGGAAGACGTTTAGGAGCTTTTCCTCAAAAACTCAAATAATTTCTGATTTGAAATTTTTTCATATTTGTTTATTTTTAATAAAGCCAGTCTATCGAGCTTCTCTACAGTCATTGATGATGGTAAATCATTCTTCATTTTTTTTAGATTAAAAAATATGTTTTTTGATGCTTCTATAAGTATCAATGCTTCTATTACCAATTCAGACTTTTTGGTTTTATTGAAATTTGCATAATAATTATATGTACTATTATTTTTGCTTTGGTTTCACCATATAATATGTTCAGTATTAAGATTTATTAAGACATTTATAGGAAGGTCAGTTTCATGTAGTATAACAATATTATACTTCATATAATATTGTTTCGCTGTAATACGCACTGGAGTTTACTGGACTTAATCCTCTAAGGGTTATTATATTTTTAATTACTTATCAAATGTTATTTGTTACTTTAAAGAATACTATCAAGAAAAGGAATAAATAAATAATAATAAATATATAAATACTATAAAGATTTTTTATAGTAAATAAAAAATATTCTTCAGGGCCAATTGTATTAATTGAATTTGAATGATTAGTTTGTCTTCCGCATGTTCGGTTTTTTTTTATTTTGATATAAACTTTTGTAAACGTATTAAATTATTTTTACGTACTCTTTTTTATTTGCATTAGGCATTAGTACTCTTATTTGCAGAGGCATTAGTATTTAGAGAGTATAAGTGTATCGTGTGTAAACTATGTATATTGTATAAGTACAGTTATAAACTTACATGATATAAAGTCCAAATTCGTGGTGGTGTATCGCGATGTCGACACCTACCCCGAACATCACTGAAAAGTTATAAAAATATAATATTATAGTGATGTGTGTATATGGTATATCATAGTTGTATCGCATTTTATTTTCAAATATCTATATCGTTTTGTCTACTACACTATATCATACATCTATTTAAAATTTTTATAAGTATGAGTGTATGACAGTTTGAACAACGATGTATACATATAATAGCTAGAGGATTTTCGAAAAGTATATACGTTTGAGGTAAGTACGCGACAAACAGTGTAATTATAATTTTATTGCTGAACAGTATTTTTTTCGCTGGATTTAAATATTTTGGATAATATTATTATTTTTTTACATAATTTGCTGGTTGACAATTATTCATAATTAGAACATAAAAAAATAAAAATTTAAATTCGACGATTTTCTTATCATTTTCATTATTTAAGTATTTTCAAAAATTCAAAAACGTCACATTGTACTTGTAACGACCCCGAATTGTATAAAAAAAATGAAAAGTTTCAAAAACATCTATACACGTACCGATAAAATTTTTTTTTTTAGTAAAACAGTGACCTAATCACGTAGATATACGACAGTACGTGCACTATACTACAGGGATGTGATGCCTACTTATGGGCAGAGGTACAACGGAACAAATCAATGCCTTACCGATAGCTGTGAACACGCCGAAAATCCTTATTACGTGGACGAGCTTGCCGAGCATCGACGCGGTTTTCGAATATTTGTAGTCGTTCATATCGGACGGCCTCGTAAAATACATCCCTTCGTCGAGGCGTGCATGTACCCTCACACACACGCGCGCGCAAACACACGACACACTCACCGTATTCGATGTAAATTATAATATTAAAACGCGATGTAGTTTATGGGCCACCGACGACGTTGCAGCTTCTTCTCGCGGTGCTGCCGTATATTGGCGATTACTTGACGACAGCAGCTGAGCTCCCGAGGGACATGACGTTCATGTCGGTTGGCGGCAGAAACGAGCGACGACGGCGGCGACGACACGAGTGACTCTGTATATAATGCTACGCGTGCAGTGTACGAAGTTATTGGCGGTATTGCGTACGACGACCGCCGGATCTCGGCCAAGAATAATCGAAAAAAAACAAAAAACAAAAAACGCCAACCGTAAACTTTACCGACGAGACGTCTCTTGTCGTGCCGAATGCGACCGTATAGCAACAGCTGCAGTGCAGTTCGCAGGACCACTACTATACTGGTGCGGCCGCGGGAGGCTAACGCGTGTAACAACGATGTGTTCTATCGACATTATCGCTCGTGCATAATAATATACCGATACCATAACGTCAAAATATAACACTCTCGTAGGTATATAATATCGAAATATTATATACACGCGCACAATCAAACAATAATTATTTTCTGCCAAACCGACTCACCTTCGGCCGCGCTGACCTTATGGCGGGCGTGCGCGCGTACGCGAGTCGGTGTGTACGAAAATAAAAATGAAAGAAAAAAAAATAATATAAATATATATATATATAATATATAATCGTCGAGCACAACGCACACAAGTTCGCCATGGAAGCGGAAGCGGTGGTGGCGAATCGTGGCGGGGAAGAGTAAATATAAATCGTAAATAGGATCGTCGTCGTCGGCGGACCGCTGCTGCATACTCGCTCGTTTCCTAAGCAGAAAAGACCTAAAATAATAATAATACAAAAAAAAAAAAAACAGTGGTCGACGACGACGATATTATATTATACTATAATATATTATGTGCGTACGATTCATATTATAATAGTATGCGGGCAACGGTGTTCTGCGCTGCACGATATATAATATTTATTATATACCATCGGGATATAATATTAAAATAATAATATTACATACTGTATTGATAAAAATATGTTTTCTTTATTATTATTTTTTTAAACAAATTTTTTTTTTTAAACGTAGGTATGGTAGTAGTTTTTCGAAGGTAAACGCGATCGCGGAATATCTTTACATCCGCTGCATAATCACGACGGGGAACAGTAACCTTTTTTCTTCAAGCTTTTGATGCTCTTGCCGTCTATAGATATGTCAAAACACACGTTTATCTAGGAAACAAAACAAAAAATAAACGTAAAGGTAATATCGTATACATTATTTTTGATTCCCTGTGTACACACATACTATAATATATTAATATATTATATTGTTCTACGAACCAGCTGTATGACAAGGAGTTTATTCGGCGCATAAAAGGGATTCCTATCAGATAGGTACTATACCTACTCATCACATAACAGTATCACACACAAATATTATTATCACCTAATCTGATGTATATAGTTTAGTAAATGTATTTATGCGCTATACGCGCTGTATAGCGCATGCATCACGCTATTTATAAGTTCACAATTTAAACTAGCACAAAGATATAATTGTTTTCTTTTTTTTTTTGATAGAAAATAAATTACAATTAGGTTATTCAATATTAAAAATCATATTAAACGGGCACATTCTGGAACATCCTTGCGAGTAGGCATACGCAACACGTGTGTGAAGTTGCGCTCCCACCACGACCAGTTTATTTGAAAATTACATAGGTATTAATTTTGTAAATAATTTTTAAAATGTTGGAATCATCTGATTTCCGATGTTATTTTTTTCATAAAGATACTTGGAAATGATAAACCTATTTTCAATTATTTGCAAATGTCTGTACCATTTTGAAAGTCACTATATAGCTTGTAGTTACATATGAAGGGAAGCGGGAGCTGCATGAAATTAACCCCTCCCCACAAGTCGTATTATTTTTTTATATCAGACTGGGGAACGATTTGCTCGTGGCGGGGGAGCCAATTTCACGCACGTGACTACTGCAAGTACGTATAATATAATGTTATTAGGTATTAATTATTTACCGAAGTGTTGACGTGAGTCGCAACCGAAGTCACTGGTCTTGGTAATACGTGGTTCCTACCAGGTGTGCTAACGGCCGAAAACCAGCGTTTCTTTTTGTCCACTATCTTCTGCAAGTATAATAATTAATAGTACTACGTATAAATAATTAATATAATGACACAGCCATACACATTACACAATATATACGAATATCGACAGTCGTTCAATGATTCATCGTAAGATATTATGCTCGAGCATTTTAATTTATTTACGCCTCATGTGATTGTACCTACTGTTAATATTTTATAAGTTATGTTTTTTTGATGTTTCAACTGTGTATAAAGAAAGTTAGGTAGTACTGTAGTAAATGTAAGTAGTGTGACATGTCATCGATAAATAACATAAAATGTGTTGTCATTGAAATGGATTGAAACCTATTAAAAATGTAAAATATTATATTTTCACAGTCTATTATACACACATCATTGATGAGTAAGTAGATGTGTACTTACAATAAATATAGGAACCTACCTAATATATGATTTGATTGATATTAATGATGTTAAATTCGATTTGATTCAGTTATTTTGATGGCGTTCATTTAGGCTTGAAGGATATTCATACAATGTAGTCACGCGAGGTTCAAGGAAAATATAAGTGCCTACTGCTATTAGGTACCTATCTATACTATATAAATTTAATTGTTTTTGTAAAAAGTATGCCTATACCACTATGACACACGTTTTATTAATATGTAGAATGAATAGTAAATTTGTTGTGGCTTAGAACATATTATTATATAATACCTATATCACAAATTCACTAAATGTATTTTCATATTGTAAGAATAAAGAATGAGTAATGACTTGTCTAAAAAAAAAAAACAATACAATATTTTCCATAATTACAATAGTTATGTCTCGTGCGTCGTGCGCTAACAGCTGATATAAATATTATTCATGACCTTCAACTAAAATTGTGCCCTCCTAAAGTTTTAAGTAGGTACCTATGGGTTTTTACAAAACAATAAATATTGTGTAAAATATTATACATTTATTGCCGTTATTCTGCATGTATCAGCAAACACAAGTAAGTACCTTGTACTTAAATAGTGTCTGTTCATGAGTCTATAGAAACATAGAATATAAAATACGTATTTAGAATAAAATATAATATCCATGCTCCCTTTTGTATGTTTTAAATAATTTCATAGTTCACACTTACTATTGTAGGTAGATTTCAGTTTTGTTAAATTTTTAATCAAACGAATAGTTGTAAACGATTTGGTCTTAAAAGGTATCTCATGTAAAGCGGTCAATATCTAAATTACTATAGCCTATAGGTAGGTACCTCATAGTTTAATGATGTTCATTATTCAGTTTGAACAGATTCAATAGCCTAACCCAAGAGCAAGGGATACGTGTATTATGTGATTCAATTTTAATGTCTATGTAAACTCAAACTGTTATAGGAATATTAATGAACTTCATAATTTAATATACTATACGTGTTACATAAAGGTAACTTTCATAATATTATTATCATAATAGTATAAAAGAATATTTTTTTTAAGGTGTAAGTCAGATTTATTTAAATTATTGAATATCGATACGAATAAATACCTAGGTACGTCATAATAGACCCAGCTATATTATAATATTATCATTTATTAATTTACTATATTGTTATTGATACCTATCTATACATTACATTTCAATTATTTTATTAATTATATAGGTACGGGTTACCTATACGCAAAACAGTCAAAACATGAAAAATGGTAGGTACATAATAATATTATTTATCTCTAGTGCGTCATACTGCAAAGTATAGATGATGCATCAACAAGGATTAGATAACATACCATTTGATGTGTTTCGATAGGTGGTAAAACGTTGACGTTGCTCTTTGGCCATGGTTTTTTATTATATTCTTTGTTACTGGAAATTATAAAACAAAGATATTTTTAAAATGAAATGTTGCCATCATTTAATTTTAATTTAAATAGTTGTTATGTGCACACATCGGCGTCATTTGATGGTAGGTACATCCACCCAGAGAGTCTATACAAAGACCAATTCAAAACGTATTCATAAACGATTTAGCTACTATTTCCTACAGTATTTTTTTCTAGTAAAAAAATCCTCCCTTCTTAATGATTAGAACACGAATACCTCAGATACATAAAAAAAGTAATTTCTACAAAATATTGAAACTGAATATTAGGAAATTTAAAGCAAAAAAAAAATTTAATCTTATCTGCTATTCCAACAATAACAACATACCTCTACTGGTATATTATCAAACTACCCATTATATTATAGTTACAACCCATTTTCTGAATTTTTAAGTTTTGGAAACCCACCATGCAAATGACCTTTGTTCTGACGAATAAATAATTTACATAGGTAAGCAATATTTTATTTCATATATTCATGTTAAATATATATCCATATTCCATACGAAGTCATATCATACATAAATATATGTAACTATAGATATATAGACTAAATTTTTACAAAAAATCATGACCAATAACATATTATATACCTAGGTGTATATTCTACGTTACGATGCTTCGAGAAAATAAATTTAAGTTATTCAAATGGTGGTTAGATGAATAGAAATTTAATTCTTCCAACAATGACTAAAATAAATTATTTAAACTATATTAATAAATATATTTAGTTATTTACTTTTTTTTTTGGCATACAGGTCCACTGGTTTGGCTAATCGTTTCTAAATTCGTGCGGGATTTAAACATTATTGACGGTCTGTTAGCAGGCAATATCGACGAAACAATTAATGCAGACTCTATTGGACCGGAAGAATTTCGTCGTGATTCTAACACAGATTGCCTTCGGCATACACTTTTGATGCTAGTTTTGTCTAATATTCGTCGCCATAATGTTTCCGTCAGGATCTTTATAACTTTATTCCGCAGTAAATCTAAATCCTCGTTGTTTGCGGTTGATGGTCTACTGTCAACCTGGCAACTTTGTTTATCATCCTCCAGAGTCTTTTCATGTGAATATTCAATTCGCTTTCCAATTATTCTGTAATATTCAATATTTTTTACGATAAAAATCTGAATTTCTAAAAAATATTGTATGCATTCAAATAGAAATGTTAGTATGATAGACACACTAATTATATGTACCTAGTCATAATATATTATGTGCAATGTTTATGGATTCTAAAACTACCAAAAAGAAACCACATTTGCAGTATTATCATGAAATAATAGTATAATTATTTTTATTCCCATATATAATTAGTACATAGCCAGTACCTACAATTAATATAAGTACATTTGCTGAATATACCGGCTTCGCTCGGGTGCAATTTGTGTACGGAAAATCCTATATATTATGATATTGAGAGAGTAAAACTTTTATTTACAAAAATATATAGCTGACTGCTTCTCTTAACAGTTTGCCTATAGTGACACAGTATACTTATCAGACATTCCGTTGATGATTGTAATAGTATATAGTTAAGTGGAAAATTATTATACATTTATGTTGAGTAATATTTAAAATTTGTTATATAAAAGGTATAAAAGTAGGATTTAATACTTATAAAATAATATACATAATATTATATAGTAGACAGTGACTTAATGCTAATCGTTAATCACACAGAGTATAAATGTCTGTGTATTAAATGGCCAAATTCTCCTGATGTTTTAGATTACCTATGGCGAAGGATGGCATTGGTCATGATGACAATCCAAAACAAATTGGAAAGAGGAGCTTTTTTTAAATTCCAGAATTAGGTGCTGCTAAGGAAAAATGTAAGACTGAACCTACCTATATGACTGAATAATAATTTTTATGTTAACTACATACCTACCTTTTAAGTATTAAAGAAAGTGTTAATGTTTGTTTTTTCTAAAAAGTTAAATTGTTTATTTTGATTTGTATTTCACACCTAATTATTAGGTTATTGATATTTATTTTTGTTTTGTTATAAAATGATGGATATTTTTTACGCAATACATAGAATATTCATAAAGAGAAATCGGCGCCAGTGTACCTAGGTTTGTGAAATAGCTCGACAAGTTTCAATTTCCACCGTAAATCTCAAGATCCCTGTTTGACCACCTCTTTAAAATGCGAATTTCGGGAAATCCTTTTTCATCGCCACTAGAACCACAATTACAAATTCCAAGTGACGATGAGTGTGTGAGTGGTATTTGGCTTTTATATATATGTATTAAACGTTTTAATATATATGTTAATGGGTATACTACCTAACCTATATAGTGACTATTATAATAGATAAATGCTGAAGTTCTAACTTACTATTATAGATATAATTAAATAATAATAATATACAAAAAAGTAAATAGTATTTATCATATAATGTATTGTATTTAGTATTAGTTACCTACTTAACAGTAATTTGGTGTCACGGTCTTACGGACCACGGTGACGTTTGTGTAGTGTTTTTTTACACAAAATTACCATTGTGTTATATTTTTGAACATAAAATGATCTATAAAATAAATCACCACAGTAAAAACTAAAAAATGTTTGAAATAATTGTAATGATTGTAAAAAAAATGTTACACAATTTTAACTTAGTCTAATAATGACTAATGAGGTTCATAAATTCTTAACGAAATTGGTAACACACTTCAACTATTTTTATCTATTCTAAACATACAATACAATAAGTTTATTTATTTTTAGTTATAAGTTTAGGTCCAAATCTAATATTGAAACGGTGGTTGATTTTATTTCAACAATGTTACAAAATAAACCATTAAATATCAAAAAAAAATTATTCAGTTCATACAATATTGATTGTCATATGGATAAAACTAATACGGCTTGGCTGCTACCATGCGACTGAGAGTAAATAAAGCACTCTGCTACTAATTCGCGGATGGGTGACCACCCATTCGTAGTAGTAAAAACCTTGCCACTTATACACGTGCTTGCTTACCTACCGTAACAACATTTTACTGTACCAAATTTAAAAAAAAAACTAATACTATTTAAGTAGGCACGTAATAATGATAATATATTATACAGAAATATGTTTTTAATTTTTATTATAATGAATCAAAAACGAAGATTCAGTATTTTAATAAATTCTAAAAAAATATTTGTTTCAAGTTTCAGGAAATCAATTATTTAAATCCTCATTTTTAAATTACTGTTATTTCAAATAATCACCTATTAAATAATATTGTTACATTATATTAGATATTGTTGTATATGTTTGAAGGTCTCTACAATTGCACATTAATTACCAAAATGTACTTAACAAATTTACGAATTTAGGAATATCCTTCATATACACATTTTGTATCCACCTATTATAATTTAACGTTTAATTTTTAATCTTGTCATAAACTTAATTCTTTATATCATCATCTTTGAAATTAAAGTTATTATATTTAAAATACGGTGAAATAATTAAACCGAGATTATTTCTAATGATCAAATAAAATACTTTACATTTAGATACTCTAATATCTACTGTGTTGTTTTATGGAACAAATATAATATTGTCTGTCAATAAAAATGTTTGTATTCGAACGTTTGCTTATATCGTTAAAGTAAGATTACTTTGAGTGAAGAATATAAAAAACAGATAATCACATTAAAATGAAAATGGATTTTTGTCATCTATTATCTAAAATAAATTTATGATGACTTATGATGTGTGAACATTGACATAGTAGGATAAACTTTTAAAATTTTGTGTATAATTTTTGAAGATTTAAAATAAATTGAATAACAAAATATAGAACTAACATTGTATCAATTATAATATATTTAATAATAAAAACTATCTATATCAAAACGGTAATAAACTTCCTTGAATTCTGATTGTTCCGAGACATTGTTACTAAATGTACAATGTGTTTCCGGAACCATAAGTGAATCCAAGACCAATACAAATGTGTACAATTAATTTAATCCAAAATGTATTCAAATCATTAATTATAATTAGGCAGTGTAACAATTCGTAAGGATTTTATTAAGGTTTTGCATAAAAGTATAGTTGATGTACAGTAATTTATTTATTAAAAATAACAATAGAAATTATATATTAATGTAGATATTCGAGTAAATAATGATGAACTATTTCTATATTATTTGAAGGGAATAATAAGATAGCCAGTTGATTATAGCTCATAGAAATTTCATAAATCACACTAACATACAAATTGAAAAATGTCTAATACATTTTAATGAAAATAACTTTTAACGTTTAAGCATCTAAGTATTTTTATATTTTGAGTGAAATACAAATTTTGACACTGAACCTTTTATAAATAGCTAACTTAACCTTTTTATGCATGTATAGCTTGATGCGCTGTCTATATATTCTGTATAATTTGCGATGTTGACATCAGTTAGGTATATGTATACATTAAGTGTAAATAGCAAGGGTATGTAAGTTGCGTTCGGGACTGTCATTTAACCCAAAATGTATTTGTTGCCTATCAGAAAATCAATAGAAAAAACCTTTCTTGAAATACACAGCGAGAACTTGGAGTTAAAACATAGGTAGTTAAAAATACATAAAGACCAACTGATTCGTGAAAAAATCAAATTAATTTAATCTCGATTATGAAAAGTTATTCACGGGTGATATTTATAATACATTTATTTGAGTCTAAAATAAGAATAAAACATAATAGTATAAGGTACTAACAATATTTTATTATTTTATGAACTTTTAAAGACTATAATATTATGATTATTAATATAGGTACATTAAATTGGGATTGAGGGAAAATTAATCGTGTGAAACCGTTCACTTTTTTCAGATTAAGTATAATATAATAGGTTTATTATAAATGTAATTGATAAGGTACCTACATTTTTATCTGTATTAATAATATTTTGGCTATATTAGAACATAAAATAATTTATAATTAAATTAAAACTAATGTTAGTAGTTTGATGTGCTATCTACAGCAGATTTTGAGGCATAATATTATGTTACACATGTATCTACGTATATGTTAAAATTAATTAATATTAAATTATTTTTAATATGTTACAGAGTAAAAAAACGTTAAAAAGTTACATATTTATTTCAAATTATAACTTTTGGATCGCTTATCAGATAAAACTAAATGACTTGTTATGTAATACGTATAATGTTTCAATTGGAACATATTATATATATTCCATGATACCTGAATATCTATTTACAGGTATAACTCGTTGTGATTTGTTATGTATTTTTTAAATTAAAAAATTTATTTTAATATTGTATTATAATCTCGGAGTTCAAATTACTTATTGAATTTAATAGTTCTCAAACACAACAAACAACGTTAAATAAAAATATGTATAGGTACCTACTTAAATTATGATTTATTATTATATATTTACTAAACGTTGTTATATCATGATAAATTAAATTAAAGTAATAAATTATAAGCCAAATCATATTTAAAATATTGTAATGTGAAATAGCGATATTAGGAATACGATTCCAGAAGAAGGATGTGATCAATTTATATTATTAAACTTAATTTTATATCAAGCTTTTAACCATCTTACATACAGCAAAATTTTTAATAATGCCAACAATAATATAATATCATCGAGGATTTTGATATTTGGTTAAACATAAATTATATTTAAATATTAATAAGACTCATACGTTTTTACCATTTAATTTAATTATATTTTTACGATTAACGCGAGATGTCACGACTGGTGTATTTCATAAATAGGTATTCACTAATGTATATATAAGTATTTCATACTTTTCATGCCATAGAAAATGTACACAAATATAACTACAAGTTTATACTTGAAAAATGTATTGCTATAGTGTGATATCTGAAGATCGTGATGGTCAATTCAGTACAAATCAAATCAACGCCAATTGACTTAAATATATTTGAATAACTATATTAATGTTCCTGCCACTTGTTTGGTGGCTGATTCTGGAAATGAGTAGAATGGTAAATATTTGCATCGTGGTAAACATTTTTAACATGGATACAGTTAAGTACACTTTGTACACCCCAGACTTTATTTAGATTTAAAAATTAAATTATAATCACACGGCGTTATAGATAGACTATTTAGGTACATTGATGTATTGGGTTGTTTCATAGTTATCTTATAACAATACAATTCGTCATTGTCATCATAATTATTGACAAGAATGTACATAATTAATATACAATACATCCAAGTAAGAAACAAGTGCAAGTTCAAGCCATAAGTAGGTATATAAGTAAAGAGAAGAACTGATTCCATAGTGCATATTGTTATGTCTATGACGATTTGAAACTGAATGCTATTTTTGAGGATTAAGTTAGTAGCAATATTTTTTTTATTTTATTTTATATCAAAATTGTATATTAACTTAAAACATAACACACATTATATATTATAATTCATGCGTACCGTTAATATTTAGAAACTTTTTCTGGTTTAGGTAACATTGGTTGGGAGTCATGATATAATAATACTATATAATCAATATTAAAATATTTATACACTAAAATTATCTCCTCTCCGCTAATATTGAGTACTTATCAGCTGCATAAACAGTTCATTTTCCTATGTATTTGTGAAAATATTCTAGTTGCTGGTACATTTGTTTTATAAACTAATCACATATCTATATAATATTATACCATTATTTGCATACATGTCAAATACACCAGTTGTGAAAACTCACCTCAATATTAGTAATTATTTACAACCACGCAATTAATATTTTATAGTGTAAAATTAAATTAAATTTTTATACGTCATAAGTTATAAACAAATAAAATAGCATTTATTTTTTCGATATTCCACCAACATGGTGAAAAACGAATTGTATTTATTTATTATAGTATTTATGAAAAAAAAAAATCTTGTAATTTTTTAGCTGGGTAATAATTCAACTGAATATAAGTATATTATGTTATTTTTATAGTACGCTAATTTGTACCCTTGTAAATTATAGTAACTCTTTTATAATATGATAAACTATGAATTTAGGAAATAATATAACGACCTTAAGTGAGGAATTCTTTTCCATTGTTCATATTCAGATCGTAGCCGATCGTGGCATGCGTCTGAAAAGTCCTCTTCATCGTGAAGTATACGCGACGCTTCGTCCAGGAAATCGGTGACTTGATAACTGTCCTCGGCCTACAAAAAAATCGCCACCAAACTATCTTATCGTAACGTTTTAAGTGTATTTATTTACGTGTATACATACATCTAACCACGAAGCAGTCGAATCCTCTGGTGTCGGTAACGTCATGGGACTATAATAACCTTCACCAACATTTTTGGCGCTAAACGAAAAATAAAAACACAATTTTATGAAACAATAGAATTAACTGTGATAAAAAAACGTTTCGCGGTGCGTTTATATTTTTTTTTTACGGTTCAGTGTATTGTGTGCACATTAATGTCATAATCTGTTACAACTTGGCAGCTGATAATAATATGACGTAATAAGAACTCACAGACTACAGAGGAGACTATAAAAAGAGGGACCTACCAGCGCGAATCCGGCGGTGTGGAAAATTTGGACTCTACGGCGTTTCGCTTGTTAGTCAAATTGCACGCGACGGACAAAATATGTGACGTACGGACATCGCATCGTTTCTCCCGGTTTGTCACAGTCATAATTTTCGCGGTTGTTATCTTGTCGGCTTACACCCCTCGGGAATAAAAGCGTACGGCATAGTTTTGTGCCACAGTCGTGGGTCATGAAAATTAAAGTTGAATCGATACATCCACTGCCTAGGCGACTAATGTACAAACTCACAACGAGCAGCGGAGTAGCTTGTGCATGCACAGGGCGCACCAGGCGGCTAGAGAAAAATACCCAACGTCGTGAAACATTAAAAAAATGTAAGTCGAATTAAAATCGGCTTCATTCTTCATGATTCCAGAATTCGGCATTGAACTTATTAATTTAATATGAGCTATTGTGAGTTGATCATTTTTATATTTTAATTCATGTGTATAAACTATAAACTATATCGTATTTAACTTAAAAACAAAAAAAAAAAATGTACTAAAAATATTACAATGAGTGTGTGTATTTCCGAAAGGCAATAAAAGCAAAAGGTCTTCGAATAACTACTGAGCCATGATTGTACTGTCCGGAAAATCAAATAATGGAAGTATAAATTTATATAGTTTTAAACTAAATTTATTTTAGTTATTTTTTTGTCAAGGATTTTAATCCTTTTTTCATTGGTTATAGATTAAAATATAATATTATAAAATAGTTTTTTTTTATATAGTAACTTAAGTTTGAATATAAAAACTAACTTAACTTAATTAACACTGTTTTAAAAAAAAATTAAAACTTTAATATTACTACATAATTCAATTCAAAGTTGTAATTAAAAAATCACTTAATTACTAAACATTAACAAAATTCTAGAAAATCCGAGTAAAACTTCAGCGATTAAACAATAATAAATTGCTGCCATAATTGCTGCCAGACCCCGATCCTGGATAAAAGTGTGAGAAAATTCTTCTCCAACTCAAAAAAAAAATTTACATAAAATCAATAACCAGAAATTACATAGGAGGTCAAAACAATTTTTCCAATACATTGATTGAATAAGTTAAAATAATAATGCATTTATTCCACATTGGAGAAAACCAAGTGAGTTCAGTGTCCATATAAGATTTTCTAAAATAAATATATATATATTTATGTCAAGGTAATTGTATAATAAGCAATTAGATTTGTATTAATTATGTATGAGTTATTGTTTATTTATCCATACATTTAAAATTATCATACAATATGGATAATAATATAATATACACATTTTTATAAATATAAACGAAATCTAAACTTATTAGAATATTTTTATTTACTTTACTTTAAGATATTTTTAACTTATACCTATCATAGTTAACTGCTATACTATCCTACCTACTGATTTTATAGACAGTTAAATATATTTATTTTCCAAATATTACGATATCACTAAATATGTTTATAATTTTTAACTATAACTTGCCTTATTTTTTTTTCGGTCTTGGTTGCCAATAAAAACAATATAATATACAAAGACTTGGTAAGTATGCAGCTGTATTATAGTGCGTATACATATTTGGCGTGTACTCAGATTTTTTAAATGCCAGAAAAATTAATAAATATTTATTACTTTAATGAAACTAGCTATAAAGGATAAATTTCGGTTAGAAGTTTATTGAAATACATCTATTTTTATTCATTCTACTTGGATGAGTGGAGGGTAGCAAAAGTAATACTAATAGTATATTATGTACATTTACGGTACACCAATATATAATTATGTTTTAATAAAAAATTTGTTTTATCAAAATATTAATATTAAATGGTTAGGTTGAAGTCAGGTTAATGAAAAACATAAACTTAAGTTAGTTAAACTTTTCTAATATAAATATTTCGCTAACCGCATTGGAAATACAAGATTTAAATTTAGGGATCAGTCAAAACACAAATAATAACGCTAAACTGGTATTCCAATCAATTTCACTTGTATTGCAACAAAATATTTTGCTCTTTGAAACATAAGTTATGAATCGTTATGCGAGATCTTAAGAAACATTTCGGTATGCCTTAAAGAATTTACAAATTACAAATATTTACTTCCACTGAATTATAATTTCCTACGCAAATAAATAATCATTTGACTCATTGTTTATGCATAGTATTATAAATTATGTTACCAAAAAAAGATGTATTAAAAAAACCCATGTTTCTTATAATTTTATATTAGGTATTAGGGTTGATTAGCTCATATGCATATATATATATATATTATATTATAAAGTGCATGATTATTGGTATTATTTAAATTAAGTATTTATTATAGAGGTTTGTTTCACCATTATTGTAACCAGATTACACAATTCGAATAACTCATTAATCATTATAATGGAACACTATATTAAAACGCTCTAGGACTTTTTTTAAAGTAATTAAAAACACTTATAATTAGAAATAAAATCCTAAAACACATATAACAATACGAATTGTAAAATTAAAAACATTCTTAAAATGTTACTTTCGCTTTTATTTTAATGCGTTCACAATTTTTCTATATGAAAGTATAGTATATATTTTAATACTAATAAATAATGGAAATTTAATTTCCCAGCATAAATAGTAATTCCGGTATACGAGTATGTACATAAAAAATCTAATCCTGTTTAAACAGTTAATTAAAAATGCACTTTGTTTTATAATACTTTAAATTTAAATACCATACAAAAAATAATGATAAAATATTAATATTATGAGTTGAAAAAAAATAATGAATTATTTACATTATGCTTACCAAGGCAATTTAATTACTTTTAAATTGTAATAAAGTCTGAATCATCTAATTGTTATTTACATATTTACAACTGTTGGACTATGTAACTTACGGAAAACGAGAGGATAATGATAAAAATATATAATGATGTAGGGAGACAAATTATAATTTATAAAATATATTATTATAAATCAAAGTGAAAGGAATGCAAAACTATAGACCGCATATGTATCCAAACTCTGATACAAACTTAAGCTTAACAACGATCAAAACTAGTTTAGTTCAAAGTCAAAGCAATAATAATTTATAAATTTACTTACTACTTGGATGGTTCCATAAAATGGTATGATTATGGCTTGGTAAATAAAGATTTATGCGATAGAATCCATTAAGATTATGGTCTAGAAGTATATTATAAATTGAATTTCAAATGCAAAACTTTTAAACGCATAAGTTACTATTGTTAGTAAGTTGTTATAACTTATAATTCAAAATGAATATATTACGCAATAGTATTTTTATTTTAAATCCTTGCTAATTTTTCGTAACCGTAGAACATTTTATTTGTTTTACTTTCCTAATTGCATTATTTTAAATTTAAATATATTCATGTAGGTATGTATAATTTTTTGATTGTTGTTTTACGCTAAACCAAATCGTTATCGGTTAATTTTAAAAGATTCAATGCATATTGGCATATTGCAGCCAATTTAAGACTATACAATCTGAATATTTTTACACTTTCATAATTTCAATGTTCAAGTAATCGATTTATACTAAAACACGAATTTGTGAAAAAAAGTGGGTGTCACTCTGCTGTACAGTAGGTTACAAGTGGGTCACTGTAATGAATGGTGTTCAATGTTAAATTTGAATTCAATGATATAATATCATTCTATAAGAAAAACGATTCTGAGCAATGACGGTTAGAGTCAGCCTATTATATTATTAAGTACATTTGATGATATTGTGAATAAAGTAATTTATATATAACCTATTTATGTAGAACGTAAATTTTAACGGTTTAAATTTCCATTCCTCACCTATAAAAGTTGAACATTTTATACATTTTTAGCTACAAAATAATTATTCAATTTTAAATTTGATATATTTTGTCAAAATTCAAACTTTAAATGCTTAAAAAAAAGTTGTGCCAATGTATTTTTATTACTTTTCAACTGCTATATTAACAATATTTTAGGAGCCTTGTATTTTCACGCTATTTTACTCGATAAATAAAATTTTATTGACAATAATAGAAAAAAAATTTAAAAATTTAAAACTGAAATTGTCCCTAAATAGCTCACGAGTCAAAATATTTTCAAGTATATTTTTAGGCGCTTTTGAAAACTACTGGGAATTTTAAATTTTTACTTTTCCAATGCACCAACAAGACTCATTTCCCATCGAAAGAGATACTGTTGTTATAAATCGTAGAATTGTTTCAACTACTTATCGTGTACACTGACACAAAACAAATAAAATAAAAAACACACATCATTGTGAAATCAATACATTCATCGCTCCGCTCAGAATATAAAATATATTCATTTAATATGATTTTAAGACTTCTTTGTGCCATTCACATGAGTAGATGATGATATATTATTTTTTTGATCCTTAGTTTACTTACTCTATATGATCAGCTGTAATAGGTATTAGCATCTTTAACGATGGGGTATCAATCTGTAATATTGATAATTTAATTTTCTGCAACCAATCGAACTAGTGCGGTTCGAAATGTTATATTGTAATTATTACATTTTGTGTTCATATACTTAGAATTTTGTGGTATACATTAATACACCATGCGCTGTTACTTTTTCGGTAACGAATTTTTGACGATTTTCCAAATATAAAATTCATATAAAATTAGGTATAATATCTTAAGGGGATCGCAAACGGACAGTTTTTAAGGAGTTTAAAATAGGCGATTTTCGAATTGTATGCATATGGGTCTTGTAAATGTGTGCGTAGTAAGTGATTATAAGTGACTGCGTGTAAGCAAAATAGTGGAGCGCTCCCGCACGCGTACGTACAAGTCACTGTCATGGCGTTGCGGGCGTGAACGGTAAACAATTTATGCTCATTTGTGTTTACTTTTTGTCAATCCTACCGATGGACCTGATAACGCGAGTCTACTCGCGTATATATACTTGAGATCGACCAGGCCACGTTTTAAGATATTTAATTTAATTTCCGAATAGGAGTTAAGGAACAAAATTTAAAAAAAGTGGCCTAATCAATCTTGAATAGACATATTAACGAATTCATATCAGTTTTCAAAAATCTTATTTTGTTATCAGGTTCATCGGTAAAATTAATAAAAGATTGGTACATTTTGGTTGAAATAATTTTCCGTTTGCTATCCTCTTAAGTCTTAATTATTAAATAATTGAAAATTTGTTTTTAGAATATTTTCCAACATGTCATTTAAATATTATAAGCTGAAAATCATTTTGGGGTTTCCAACCTCAAGGCGGCCCCCTTAATGACTACAATTAATTATGCAATTAAATTAAGAAAAGAAAAATAATTTATTTGCAAAAACTAAAAATCAATTTACTATAATTATTTGCAATTGATTTGGAAAACATTGACGTATTTTTTGAATCAATTGGATAATGATAATGTTGAGTCCATATATTATCACGGTCATTCACACTACTGATATATAATGGCAAGTAATGTTTAGTTTGTGTTTTTAATTTCTTATAGGAAAGTATAATTTAAATTTTAAATACTATAACGCTTAATTATTCAGCCTTATACATTTGCTACAAGTTAACTCTTAACAGTTTCAGTTGCTTAAGTAATCTCGTAAGCTGTGGCATGGCATAAGCGGAATTTGGGAATTGGAGGGGAGGGCTTAGGTGCCTAACTTTCCCTTCCCCACCGTTGGATGCTTATGAGTTATGACAAATAAAAAGTTTAAACTACCACATTTTATATTTTCCCAGTAGGTGCTTCCTTTTTCTTAAATAATTGTAAAATACGAAGTAAAAACCAGCGGGAAAACAGGGATACTTACGCGGCACAAGTTTCCAACAATATTGATTTGTTATTTTTGTTGCAATTCAGAAAGGAATATTAACCTCAGAGTCTTGAGAATTTCATAAAATATTTATATTAGCATTTTAAAAAGACTTAAAGACACGATAAGTATTCTAAACATTTAGACTTATTATACTACCGAGAACCTATATAATTCATTTTACCTGTTAGTATATTTACAACGTTTATTTACAAGGTTTATTCTGTGTTTTGGGTAAAAACTAGTTTAGCTGACCAAATTAGGAAAATAAAAATTATAATAATTATAATCGTAATATAAATATAATAAAATCCTCGGGAATATATGCTTATAAACCCGTATCCGTCGTTCAGATTAGTTTAATTTTTTATTTGTTTGATGCAAAAATTATCATTGAATTTTAATTTAACACATTCATTACTCGTGACTAACTCAACGATGAGAGGGTACACTTGTAACCTACTATATAACATACTAAGTTCCTTGGTCTTATTAATATTAAAATGTCATTATTATTAAAGTAAAATATAGAATCTTTACACCATAACAATAACAAGGCAAAAAAAAAAAGTAACATAAATACATTCCCATTTAACTACTAATATAAAATGATAATCTTCATGAAATAACTACCCATACGATAGTAATATGTTACGTATTTTTCGGAAATTGGAATAATCATTTATTAAAATATGTTTTTATTATTCATTAAATATTTTAATTAGAAATTTAAAAATTATGATAAAGATTAAAAATCCTTATTTGAAAATGAAAATAAACTCATAATAGGTACCAACTATCAAGCGATTTATCTAACAGAGTAACTACACTGTTTCAGTTATTTTTTTTTTAAATATAAAAATCTAATTATTTACCTAACTACTGAAGTAAGAAATATACACCGAATATCGTTTGTCATTCAAAATATTAATTTCGTGCTTTTTAATATACAACAATTTATCAAGAATTAGAGTGCATCGTGTTTTATAACTTTTAACTACTGCAATAACGCTATAGCAATGCTTTTGTTTTTTAAGGTACTTTTTAATGGAAATTTATGGTAGAATTCTAGATTTTTTTACATTTTGGTCAAACATTCAAACAACGTAAAAAACTAATCAACAGAAAAACTTAGAGAATTAGATTTTTTAAAATACACTTTTTGTCAGACCAACAATGTATTGTTCAAAGGACTTACTTTTGTTTAATGATTCTAAACGAATGTATAGACAAGTTATTAGTTGTACAACAATAGACGCATATGCATGATTATTATTGTTATAATTATTATTAAATAGAGTTATATAATATATATAGATTTTAAACTTTATTAGTTGTGGTTTAGCTTACTGATACATTAAATGACACTTCAAAAGGTTTGTGCACTTACCATTATACCATTCACTAATCAGACTTCAAAAACAGAATATCCATCATATAATCATTTACAGCACGCAAATACCAAATGCAATAATAATTAATAATAAATATCCATCTAGGTATAATTTTTGACAAATGATTGATCTAGGGACCCCTTTATATTATAATATCACAATAGAATTTCGCTAAGCAACAGAAAAGGCTGTTTATCCATCTTTCATTCAGGTATCAAAATTCAATATTGCCCCAATCTAAACGCCTGTACAATTATTTTCAAACATTTATACATAGAATTAATTGATTTAAGTACCCAAATATGGAATTCGACAACAAAATCAAAACTTCCACGTGGTTCTCTAAAAGTTTCTCAATCTAAAGTTTAACATCTTACCCCAACGACCAACTCCACACACACATTGTGAAAACACATTTCAATTTAATCGACACAATAATATGGTAACTGTAAATAATTAATATAGTCGCCCACATACACATCATCACATAGCATCATAATCATACTTTGATTCAAAACCTTTCATGTGCGTCCTTCTTCTTCTCCTGCACAGGAGGAGGTGGTCTTGAAAAGGACTGTTTTGAATATGAAGATGAAAACATATTTTATCGACGGTGTTCGAAGGATCGATTGGCGTGGTTAACAACGTGGTTGCAGGGTGACGTCTGCGATGGTTACCTACTCATATAGTCATATACAGTCGCGATCCTCGCATAAGCATTTGCCAACCTGGCCAACTCTATTCTGTAATAATATGCATTACTAAATACACGTGCTACAAGGACCGGGTCCAGGCACATAATTTCATTTTTTCAGTCATTGTTGCCAACTTTTTTGAAGAGTTGTAGGCCATTTTAAAATCATTACTTAGACCTGATAGTTAGGTAGGTATAGATTATAGTGTGGGGTCCGTATATTATACCTAGTATATTTTACATATACTGAAGACACGTTAAAATAGTATAAACATCTAGAAGTGCAATTGTCAGACTTTTTTGTTCAATTTGACATTTTGATGGAAATTATAAATTCGCTATTTACATATTATAACTATCAAATTATCGATTTCTTATAAGTCTTAACTCATGATAATAGAACTCTTAGTTCAAGTCCTGTGATACGGCAATATTGTGCATTTATGCCATGTAAAAATATATTTTAATTATTATATATTTTTTATTATACAAAATGTTTTCAATTGACTATTGGTAATTCTTGAACCACAGCAAATATGTATTTGAAAAGTAAAAATATAAAATTCAAAATCCAAAATACTGACTCAATATCAGATTGAATACACACATCGGCTCTAAAAAAAATGGTGGTAGACCGCATATGTAGCCTAATTGCGTATTATATTAATTTAATGCACCTACATTAAATTTGATCTATTATACATATGAAAGTATAAATCATGAAATTCTCATTAAATATTTTCAAAAAATGTGTTATAGTTAAAAACAGATTATAACCCTTATAGTTTTTCTGTAGTTTATAATTTTCAGTGATTATCACTTTCAGATATTTTAAAGCACATACCTTAAGCAAACTTTGCTTCACATCACTATATTATTTTTATTAAAGCAGTTTCAATCTTTTTCAGATACCTATGTACCTATGCCAATCTCATTTATAATTGAGTTTTTGTTAGATAATTGCTTTACATTGCTATTTAATAATACAATTTAAGTTTTATTTGTCCAATTAGAAAAAAGGATATCCCATAAAAAATTACTATTGTCACAAAATAGCTATTAAATGTACACGGAGATAAAAGAGACATGTACTTAAAAGTTTTTGCTTGAAAACATTTTACGATTCTACTTGGACTTCTCACAGGAGGTTTATTTAATATCATATACTGACCTTAAAATAGGATATAATACAAAAAATTAATAATCTTGTTAGGTTTGAAATATTTTTTTTAAATTTTTTTAAACATATTTTATTATTATTTTAAACATTATATATTAGGTATAATAGGTGTATACATAAAGTGTAAGTGTTAGGAATATGACTTGCCTGATAAGTCGTAATTACTATGTTAAAATAGGTACAATCCAACTTTTTGAGCATATTTTTATTTGTATTATTACTTATTACTTATTATTACTCATAATTGGTTTAGCCAAGGGTTTAACCAAACGGTAAAACAATAAATCAATAATTGCACTATGATTATTCAACTATAATTATTTACTGATAGTTTGGTTTATTTAAAAAAATAACATTTATATCACAGGATTTACTATAAGTTTAAAAAACATTAAATCTTTTTTAAAATAAATAAATTAATATACAACATAAAATGTGTTTAATTTAAATTATACACAAATGTATATGTTATAAACCAAACACGCCTTCTAAAGTTATAAATAAATGTATACAAAAAAAGGGGGTCAAGTGGATGTCGCTCCGCTGTACAGTAGGCTACAAGTAGATCACTGTACTATAATGGATGGTATTAAATTTGAATTCAATGATATAATATCATTGTATAAGAAAAACGATTCTGAGCGGAGACGGTATGTCAGTCTAGGATATTTTAAATTATATTGATATTGTTATTATACGGTAGCTGCTAAGTTGAATTAATATTATTCATATTATTTAATTATTAACCTAAAATTATCAGTGATGCTATGAAAAATATTATAATATATACTTTTACTCGTTAAAGTTGATTTTAATATGTAATTTCGTCCAAATTTGAACTTAAAATGTCTATAAAAAATAACTGTGTTTAAATATTTTTAGATTTTTTGAATACAGTATGTACTATTTATTAGAATCTTTATTTTAAATTTTCAATCCTTAGTTAAGAAAACTGAACATTTTATAATTGTTTAATTACAATGATTGATAATTTTCGAGATTTTGATAAATTTTGTCAAAATTCGAACTTTAAATGATTATAAAAAAAATGTGTGCCTATGTATTTTTAATATTTTTCAATTGCTATTGTAATAATATATCAGGAGCCTTGTATTAAATTTTCATTATTTTTGGCCCAACAAATAAAATTTTATTGATATTAATAGAAAAAAAAACTAAAAAATTTGAAAATTGAAATCGTCCGTAAAAAGCTGAAAAACAGTCAAAATATATTAAAAATTAGATGGTGTATAGAAATAGCTTATATAAACATTCAGTGAAATTTTCATGCATCTACAGTTATTTGTTTTTGAATTGCAACAAAATAAGAAAATCGCTACATGAGAAATCGAGTGAATATCTAATCTTGTACAAATTTGAACTTAAAATGCTCATAAAAATTTATTTTGACTTGCTTATAAACTTTTTTTTATTGATAAAATTAGGCAAACTTATGAGGAATCTTGTATTACATTTTCAAATCTTAGATTTAAAAAGAAAAATTTTTATGAATTTCTAACTCAAAATAAATTGCACATTTTCGTCATTTTACGTATTTTGTCAAAATTTGAACTTTGATTACATATAAATAAAAATTGTGACTACGGATTTTCAATATTTTTCATCTGCCTTTGAAACTATATATTAGAAGCCTACTATTAAATTTTCAAGATTTTTTACCCAACAAATAAAATTTTATTGACATTTATAGAAAAAAAAACTAAAAAAATTGGAAACTGAAAATGTCCGTTAACAGCTCAAAATAAGTCAGAATATTTTGAAAATGCTATGGTGTGCAGAAAATATAAAAACATTCGGTCAAAATTTCATGTCTCTACGGTCATTTCTTTTAGAGTTATACCAAAAACCAAAATCGATTTTGTCGAAAATTGGTTTTCCGTAAAAATTCCCGTTTTTCCCATAATTTTTCATTTGTTTTTCCAGGCGCTCATGAAAACTACTGGGAAATTTTGACTTTTGACCCCCCAAAGTACCAACTAGATTCACTTTCCTATCAGAAAAGGTACTATTGAAGAAAATCGAAGCATTTTTTCTGTCCTAAAACGTGATGACAGACACAAAAATAAAAAAAAAAATAAAACACACATCATTGTAAAACAATACATTCATCGCTCCGCTCAGAATCTAAAAGTTATTTAAATTCGTAATAATAATATATAACTTCCAACTGCTGAAGTTTTGTTGATTTTTATTTTATTTTTTTAAAGAATTTGTGTATGAAATAATAAGCTTTTCAATTTTAACTGAGAGGGAAAATAAAATTATTCCATCAAAAGAAAGTTTAAATTAAATTAAATTATTTTATACTGATGTATATGATCAGTGCAATCCACATTGGACTATCTTATTTTCGCGGTGGAGTAATATAAAATTTATACATTACTTAATTAAAAATAGTCAGGTTTTAGATATACTGAATTTAATCAGAAGGACTCTCTACACATTTAAAGTATGCGTAATATTTTTATTTTTCAATAGAATAAAATAAGAATAAGACAGTTCAAAATTGTATTAAAGTTTTCAAAACGGATATTATTAAGTATTATTTATTTTTATTTAGTTTATTAAAATAAAACACTTCAATATTCTTTTAACTATGACTGGATATAGTTTTAAATTTAAGTACCTAATCTATACATTTTTTTTATTAATTTAATATTATAATGAAATACACGAGAAATGATTAATTATAATTGACTTGTTTGATTCAATATATTTATATAAATTTAATATATCGTTAAAAATATTTTTCATTTATTTTATTTAATAAAGCTTACAACAGTAGCCCCTGCGCGACAGATAATTTAACAAAGGAACCGTCGAACGGTTAACTTAAACAACATAACTCCAAGCATTAAAAAATAAATAAAAATAATTATACAACTTTGCTAACAGGTCAATGCGCTAAATAAGTTTAGAGCAACTATTTTATACACTATGATTAATCAATAAAATGACGTATTTTAGATTCTGAGTGGAGCGATAAGTACAATGATTGTACAATGATGTATAATTTTTATTTTATTTGTCTCACGTCACCTTAAGCCGCTTTAGGAGCAGTAATATTGCTTCTCTTTTCAATTTTGAGGATGGTTGCAGGTAGCTAAAATGGATCTAGTTGGTATTTCGGTGAAATTAAAAGTAAAATAAACCCGTTATCTTTAAAAATAATCAAGGGAGAAAAAATATACAGAAAAACTATAACTTTTACGCAAAAAAAGTTTTTTGTAATTCAAAAATTAACTATTGTTGAAACCAAATTTTTCAAAAAACATTTAAACTAGCATATTCTGGACATGATATATTTTTTTAAATATTTAGAATTTTTTTTCGTCATTCATAGACATTTAAAACATTAGAATTTTTTCGTTTTTGAATGATAACATTATTGTTTGTCAAATAATCTTGAAAATTGTATAGGTATATACTTTATAATATTATAAGATTGAAAATCACAGGTCTAACCTAACCTAATCTTAATCCTCTTTTAAAATTCTTGCAGTCCCCACAATTCCCTGTAATCCTCAAAGACGTCTCAAACGTAAGTGACGTAGTGATCGGCCATAGGTTGTAATCTTAGTTAATAATTCGAACTAAAAGCATATTCATATTATATGTGAGTTTATCTAATTTTTCTCTTCAAAGTTTGTCTACTTATTCATTTATGTATATCTTTTATGTTTAATGTATGTTACCTTTATTTCCCCACATAGGAGCAACTAGGGACTATCCCCATATATTAATGACCAGATTCTCTTAGGGTATATAATAATATATGTATTTCTTGTAAAATTACAAATTATATATCGACAATGACAATTTTGAATTTATTTCTCAATAAAAAATATTATAACTACCAGAAAGAACACTATTTTTGTATAATACAATACATTTTGATTAAAATATATCACCCATTTGAAATTGATTGTATTTTTAATGAAAAAAATTAATAACCCACTCTACTCTTATGAGCAACATTTTATCATCAAGAGAAAAATATGTGTGATTGATAGCTTACAAAGTATAGTTAAGCTACTTATACTTTATATGAACTGAGTTCAAAATAAATTATTAGGTACCTATCTCTGAGTATATATATATCAAGTATATATATTTATATATATATACTTTAAAATGAATAAATTTACATTTATAAATTATATAACATCATATAATATGGCATGATAAATAATTGTACTCGCTAACTTAATATATTTAGTAATATTATGGTTTATAAGTATTAAAAACGTACCTATACTGATAGTCAACTGATATATCCGTATCGCTCCAATATATGTATATGTTAATTATTGTATTTTACTAATACTAATTCAAACAATGGATTTTCTAAACTATAACAAATTAAAATATAGGTAATATAATATCAAATAAATATTGCGATTTTCATATAGTATAATATTATTTAATGGGTATATAAGTATCTTAGAACTAACACTTATATGTATTTGGAATACGAATCGTCGTTTTACTATGCATGTATAAGCAAAAGAGGACTTAATATTCAATCACGTCCCCTTAAAGGATAAGTAAATGCAATACCTATAATATCAACTATAAAGAGATATATAATAATTTTTATAATACCAATATGATTTTCAGCGACTTGGAAATTTATTCAAACAATATAATATGGCGCGGAATATCGGGATGATGAAAAAACAGTGAAAAAAAAATCAAAAATTAATGAAAACCTTTTTTATATGGAAATTTCCAAACATAACATAGCTGCAGGATTCAATTAATCCACATTCCCTAAGTTAGATTTTCATTTATATCACAAAACGAATTGATTAATTATCAAAAATAAAATTGGTTGGTACTATCTCATACATTGTGGTCATAAGAACACTGCAGCACTTTTCAGTAAATGGTAATTTCAATTAATTTAATTTAGAATATAATTGTTTTATAATATTAACAGAATATACATAAGTATATAAATCCCTTTTCTTATTATATGATGAACATTGAAAAAGAAAATTGCAAACAGTAGAACAAAATAGAGAAAACAACCAAAACGCTAGACAAAACTATAACGTTTGACGCTCAGGTTTGGTGAGTTTAAATGATGAAAATAGATTTTCAATGGCTATTCCAGATTTAATCTTGAGCATATTTAGATACAGTGGCGCAACCAGGATTCGTTTTTTTTTTTTTGGAGGGGGGTTGTAGATAATAGATTTGGAAAAAAGAAATCATTTTCGACAGATGTTTTGTGGGGAAAAGGGGGTAAGATTAAGTTAGGTTTATGAGTAAAATATTTAAACTACAAATTAAACGGTTTAACTTCTATTTATAGATAATGCACGTTGGAAAATAATTTAGGCTTATTGAATATTTAAATATACTTTTATTCATAACTCATAAATCAAAGTCTAATAATATAATAGTTTACAGTTTAAGAATAATTCGTCGTGTAGAGTTGCCATTTCATCTAGTACCAAATCTGATTTAACTTCAATATCATTATGTATGTTTAAAGTAGCCATTCCGTTAAGTCTCTGCTGCCCTGTAGTGTTACGTAAATACGTTTTCAGCCTTCTAAGTATAGAAAATGTTCTTTCTCCTGTAGCAGTTTTTACTGGCAAAGTAATTAAAATTTGTAATAGTTTTGAAATTACTGGGTATACTTGAGAATCACATTGGAAATATTTAGGTATCCATTACAGATCTTGTGTAATGTCTGACTGATCCCTGGTAATTACAACTTTGGTACCATAAGTCTGATTCTCCAAAACTCATTTGATCACTTACAAGAGAATCAGAACAGTCATTTATATGTCCGCATACAAATTTAAAATTTATTTAAATTCAAGTTGAATTTCTTTAGTAACAACTTTTACTCCTGGCTTTGGTAGTAGACAAATGAAACTTTTAAAAAAAATTTTGGAACACCAAACCACATTAAAAAGTTTCATTTGTCTACTACCAAAGCCAGTCAAAACCCCTAACCCCCCCCCCCCTAGTTGCGCCACTGTTTAAGTACCTATATTTTTTGATTTGGTTTTAAAAAGTATAATATACCTAATTATAATACGCACCCATTTGTTCTAATCTTAATGTCTTTAACACCCATGATGCGTATTTTCGTATTGATGTCTTATAATACAATCAAAATATATATATTTTATAACAGTATTATCAATAATAATAATAATGACAATATTTATTTATCGATGGTTAGAAAAAAATTGTACTCTATTATATTAATTTTCTTTTAATATTTAACGTATATTAAATGATAATTAAAACTAATTTTAAAACCCAATGAGAATTTTACTCGTGGAGATAAAACAACAATTTTATGGTTATCTACAGCTGATTTACCTAGAATAAAACAATTATAAAATACATTTTAAATGCATAAGTTAAAATTTATATTTTAATTAATATTATGATAACTACATTGTGTATGAAACATTAATTTCTTCGAGGAATAATTTTGGATAAAAAATAACTCTGGTTAAACATTTAGAAATTAAGCGTAATTTAATGATACATTTTTAATCATATTTACTGTTCATAATACCTAACTATCAAAACTTTCTATCCAAATATTATAAAATATACTATACAGATTGCAGACATACAGCAATGATAATATAGTATTATACAAAGCACATGTCTTTATGAATATTATTAAATCAATGGTTATTATAATATAGTCTTGTAATATCAATTATTAATATTACGGATAATTCACATAATTATGCTGGTTATAGCTGATTCATAAGTATCAAAATATAGTATGCTGATTATGTAATATCAATTATTTTTAAAAGTAACAGTTTACATTAATGGTGTTTGAAGTTTTGAACAAAAGTTATTTGTAAATAGGACTTACGCTTTTTTTTTGTTATTCAATATTTGTATTCTTTTTCTTTATTTTTTGTACTGCCTTTGATGTGGTTAGTATACGTCTGTATTAGAAGTAACAATAGCCAATAGGATTATCTCTAATAAAACAATAATATATCACAATCTTAAAATCATTCTTAGTGTTTTCGTCTTTTTTCTATTTGTTCTTCTCGGGTATCCAGACTTTAATATTAAATCAAATTCAATTTAATAAACTATTTTTAATTTTATATGATCGGAACATACCTACATCCAGATAAAATCGTAGAATCCATATTAAGTAAGTTATAAAGTTTGTAGATACGTATGCAATAATGTGTTATGTTGAATAGGGATATCGTAATTTTATATTTATAAAGAAATATCATTGTGTAATTAATTTTATTACAGTTGACACAAACATGTTTGTATTGCTATTTTATTGTAGCCATATGCATTTTGCAGTGTACACTACACAAATATACCAAATCCTAAGGGAATCGTACAGTACAAAATACTAAAATTGATTGAGCCTTTTAATAATATTTGATGAACTTTAATAATATTATTATAAATTATTACGGAAATTATGTGTATCATGTAAGTTATTTTACAATAGCTAAATGAGAGATTAATAAATATTTAATATTAAATAAATTGTTTTTAAGTAAGTACCAACTAAACTATATACATAACACGTTATTATAATTTACTTTGTTTTATAATAATTATTTTTCGTATACAATCATTTACTACTGAATTCTAACTAATACATCCATTACATACAGTGACCTACATACTCTATGACGAGGTGTATTCTAAATCTACTATACTCATTATTTACCTACCCAGTGTTATAAATTAAAAATAAGAATTAATTGTGAAATGTAATAATTTAAAAATGTAGTTACCATCTCATACATTAAGAGTAGGTACTATGACGTCGTACGAAATGTACTTAAATTCGATTAAGAAATTCCTTTAGAAGAAGACACTATTCTAGAGACGGGAGAGGTTATTTTAGTAAAATGTAACAAATGCATTTTTCAATTAGAAATTTTCTAAAAAAATTGATTTTATTTCTGTATACACTGAATAATATGTAGAATGAATATATTTAATAAAATCTTGTGATCTGAGTTTCAATGAGTCATATAAATTGAAATAATTTTAAATAACCACCATTGCAGCTATTTATCAAATTACTTTCAACTAGAATCGGTTTCAAACAAATTAAAGACTTTTAGGAAGGTACGGTAGTTTACTGGTAGGTAGGTATAAATTAAATAAAACGTTGCATTACTTGCATTTAGTAATAAAACGTTTTAAAAAAAAGTCGAACGAAATGATAAAACGCAGTAGCTGGGGTGCATGAATAGTACAATAATTATGCTAAAAACGTACACGTTGTTTTATTACCCTGTAATTAAATTTAGTTTTAAATCCATTAATTCTGTTTCAGCATTTCAACAATATTACTCGAGCAGCTGATAGACTTTTCGTTAGGATTCGGGGAAAAATCATTGAACGGTCATCTCGTATCACGGGTACAGAATATAATATATATGATAAAATGTGGAGTAAATGTGTACCTAAATGTGAAAATGTGTAAATGCGCAAACACTTATATTATAAATAGACACAACCCTTTTCGCCCAATAATTGGCTTTCTTCATTTTGCCAACGTCCTTTTTTCCACCAAATGTGATTAAATAGTAGATTTCTCTTTTTGTAAAAAAATAATTGCATTCTTTCCTTCCATAGTTCCACGTTCTACATTTTGGGAAAAATTGTATTTTAAATTAGTTTAATAAAGCCATTAAGCATGACCTCTGGAATTTTGAACAATTTCTTTGGATATAATGTTTTGTTGGTCTTGGAAACCGGAATGAGGTCTTCTAAAGATTTTCGTATACATTCTGTGTTTACTATTTGACGATTGATATTTATTTTATAACTATATATTCATTGTAACTATGTTCTCAAACTGCTGAAGAAAATTCATTCATTTTTTGTTGTCTTCAATTATTCATTTTACATTTTACGTTCTTGTTATAGATTGTCTTCAACAGATATGGTTGTATCTTTGTTTGTCGATTCAAAATGGTACTTTGAATTATTATAAAGAATTCCACTTTTTTTTTTTAATATAAAATGTAGACATGTAGTCACTAGTGACCCTCTTTAGTAAAATTATCATAAATAATTACCACAATGAAACAACGTAAAGAAAAAAACGCAAGAGTACTATTTGGTATGAAAAAGCGAATGACATACTACAATTAATACAACTTGATAATATTATTAGTTACTTCATATAATATTGATAACTAATTATAATATTATATTAGGTATATAATTATATTACCAATATTATAATAATTGCATTGAAAAATAAATAATTTTGAGACAGTGCTTCCCAAAACGTCGTACGCGAAGCCGTGGGCGAATACAACGCAATTATTTTAAATAAGTAATTTTTGGGCGAAAGGAGTACCATCTATTATATAAAGTGTTATTGAATTTAAGCGGTCCAATCGTGATGTCGTTTTGGATAGAAATAATATGCGTAGGTGTGTGGTGTTATTTTCCGCGTACTGAGTACGGACAACAACAACAACAACAACAACAACAGCAATAGTGCTTTACACCTGTGGTGTGAGTGAATTTCGTTCGTGTGTAGGTGAGTGGTAATGACACAATTTATTGTTAAATTATAGTATTATACTGTCGCTCTTACGTAATAGGGTAGGGTTCGGGATTTACGGGCGCTGTTCGAAGAGGATGGATGGGCCGAGGTAAACTCGCCGATAATATTTTAATAATATTGTACATTATGCGTGGTAAATAGAATAGGGGTTGTGGCGGCGAAGCATGTTGGACACTGTATAGTATGTACGGTCGCTGTGTGTCCGACAAGCGTGTGCCGCGTCCAAAACGGTTGCGAGGTGGCGGTCGTCCTCGTCACGTGGGCTGGTTGAAAGGGGGTTTTTTTGGGAGGAGGGGTGGTGAGTTTTGAGAGCTTGGCTGGCGGAGGGTGAGGATTGGCGGAGGCAGTACAATGAGTCCGCTCGATACTTCTAATTACGGTCGGTATATAGACGAAAGATAACGAGGCAGGCACGGCGACGATGGAAAAGAAAAATAACAATATAATAATGATGGTGATGATAATAATAATAATAATAATAATAAAAATAATGATAACACCACGGCACGGGGGCACACGTCCTCCGCAATGCTCCAAGTTCGCACGTGCTTTAGATAATACAGTGGTGAAAATCTTAAGGAGCAGGGGGTCACTTTCAACTCTATCCAAAAAAAAAAAATAAGTAAGTATATATTATGTGTGTATATTATATTATAGTGGATCCAATAGTATCTGGTAGAGATTATGATATTATGTTGTATAATTATATTGTAAATATGATGATATTTTATAGGTACTCATAAAGCAGTAAATATCTATAGACATGTTTGGAATATTACTGTAGATGATTAATGACGGAGGGTGGGTGCATGCCGTCTGGTAAATTATTTCTAGGTCTGCCCACCGTAAAGTAAACGGTTTGGCGCCACCGACTTTAATAAAACTATTATACTATAATATTATTATTGTACCGAAGCCCCGGGAGGTGCCGATGATTTGGCACAGGTCCCGAAACGGTCGACGGTCTGACAGATCTGTGAAACTTGTGACTCTTAACCGACGACGACCGGCGAGGATATACCGTTCGTCACCGTCCATGTATTTTGTTGTGACGTATGCGTCGGACAGCGACTTCGTCTCTATACTTGCCATTGGGCAACTAGGTATACCTATGACTTTTACTTCGACCGCGGTACTATACCTGTACTGTAGTTGTAGCAACGCGCATAACAATATTATTTACTTGACGTGCGCGTTTGAACAGTCTTACAAAATTTAATACTGCGCTACAGAGTACGAAAAGTACAGAATAGGTGCTGCAGATTTACTGTGATTAATTACGTTTCATAAATTGTAATGCCCAACATTATTATGAACTATTATTGCAACGCTATTCGTTTCGTGCGGTAAAAATCGTATTTTGCATAATATCGGCCGCGGTCGTTTTGGGCTGTTGTGGTGCGGAGGGGGGGGGGGGTGAATGGAGGTGGGCTTATAGTCTGAACATACGAAACCGATTTTCACAACCGATCTCGGCGCCGCCGCGGCGTATACGATTTATGCCTACTTCTACTACTACTACTACTACTACTACCATTACCACTATCACTACCACTACCACTTACTGGGTACTCGGTATAATAGGTGCACGGACCGCAAAGTGTATGATAATATAATATGTATATATATAAATCGCCGAACAGTGACTGCCACAGTCGTGTCTCGTTGCGGCGCGCGGCACACATATTGCACAAGGCGACCGCGGCGGTGGCGTCGGCGTCGGCGTCGGCGGCGGCTGCCGATTTTCCCTGGGAGCACGACGGCGGCGCCGTGGCCGTAGTAGTAGACGTGAGTATCGCGACCGGCCGGAGGGACGTCCCCCAGCCGTTTACACATCGTCCGTGCTCTCCGCGGCCACCGCGTACGCACACGTATAGGACCCGTGTTTCGCGCGCGCTCGTTCGCCGTTTCAGACATCAACAAGTGTCGTCGTCGTGCGCGCGACCGTCGCGTCAACGACTGCAGGAAAAGAGAAAAATCCAAAATAAACGACGGAGACCACTGTTGCGGAAAATAAATAATAATCTCCGCCGTATCCTAATATCGATATCGTTACCTACGTATCGCTGTTTATTTATCGTGAGTATATCAACGGTTTTTGCACAATAACATCGTTGTCAAAGTACAACATAATATATTATATACTAACAATATACCTATATCATCGTACACTGTATTATAATAAGTGTTAACACGATAATAATATATTATTGTAGCCATCTTTCTCGCTTTATACAGTCGTTGTTTGCCTACGCAGCCACTATTTCCTTCCGAATTCGTCAGATAATGCATCGTACGATTTTCGAGAAGGAAAATCCTATACCTTCGGAGTAGCTATACGCACTCAACACGGAACCACTATCAATCAAAATATAATCCTGATATAGGAAGTCGCCATATGCATTCCGACTGTTCCGGGTCATGGGAAATGTTATGTTATTTTTGAAAATTGTTATCATCATCATAATATTATTGTTGAAAATCAAATCGGAATGCGTATCACGGTGGCTCCCGTATAGGCACATTTTACACAATAAATTATTTGAGAATTGTACATGATACGCATTCCATATATATTTCAGTTCAGTGGTTATTCGTCGGTCGACTTGAAGTCTGCAGAGTCCGTACGGTTCGGTTCTGCGTTTCACCGTGATGGCATATTCGCATATTATAATAATAATAATAATAATATAATGCCGCACGATACTTCTCGAACGTTCGACATCCCCACCGATATGTATCGATACACTTCGAATACATTGTGACATTTTTCGTTGAAGATCGTTATATTATGATATATATAATATGTTCACGCGGGAAATTGATTTTATTCGCTGCATTCGGTTGCATAATAATAATAATAATAATAATAATAATATTATTTGATAATAAGTATATTATTTTGCTGACATATCGCGCTTGGCGTTTTTGACAAAGCCGTCCCGTGGCCCGTGGGACCCGCGATAGATAAAGTCTCTCGGATTTACATAATATAATATGTGCACTGTGTACCTACCCATATCGACGACGATGCTGCTCATTATAGGTACGTCAGTATCGCCGATGGCATCTATAGCGCATATTATCAATATTTATTTATTATTTATTATTTATTATAATGATAAGAATATTTTATATCATAAAGTTCGACGTGTACAGCTATAAATTATATATTTTGTTGCACACCGTCTCGCCGTGTAAATAAAATATAAAGGTATTATGTTATATCAATAATGGTAATAATATTATGCAAGTATCCGTTGTAACGGCGTAACGTCCATACCGATATCTCGTACCTATATCTTGTGATATTATAGTAGCCATTATAAAGTGTAGATTTAACACCGACCACCCCTGATCACTTCACGTAACGTCATGTTTTGAATAATATAGAAAAACTACTTGCTCTGGGTACCTGCACCACCTGTATACATTATATAGGTAGGTACATAGTATATTATTATGATTTTTTTTTTAATATTATAAAAGAGAAATTGGATATTAATCAACGTACATTTACCCCAAATCAAGAGATGGAAAAATCTTTTAAAAAGGGATTTTTGAATTTAAAGTCCTAAACTAAAGTTTTAGAGCCCATGCTAAACTCTGTATAAAATATGATTTGAATACGAATTTATATAACATATATTATTTTATTTGCATATAAATGAACTAAGAAATACATACCTACCCAATACCTATCGGCTATCGCTATCTACAAGTCTACAACTTATAGTATATATTTATTAAGCTATAACATACCATTTTTTTTTTATATAAAATGAAATCAATGTTCCCTATTTTTAGTATTTTACATTACACTGACAGTTACAAATTATTACATTGATTTATCGATATTTTTAATAAACAGAATATATAATATTAAACACTCGCGTAAACGATACTCTATATAATCCCATTATAGCATTATCTATTCCTAAAGTGTATTATATTTATTATAAAATAACGCTGTACAGCTTGTAGCTATGCAATAAGCTAATGCAGTAATACCTAATAATATTAATATTAGTGGGCCATTAATTGTATTTCAAAGAAAAACTGTTTTCTTTTCAGAGTAAGTTCCTCGATACTGTTATAAATTATAATAATTATAATTAATGGTTTGATGTCCTATGAATCAAATATTTTTTTATTCGTTCGATTTTATTCTATCTAAAATAAGTAATTCATACCGCATACAATTTATATTCTTATATGTTTTTTTTATGAACCAATCAATTGTTTCCGGTTAACGGTAAAGCAGAATTCGTACTCGTGTACAAGCTCGTGTACAGCTTAGTCAAACTAACTACTTATCTAGGTACCTATATATTGTTTTAGACTACAGTAAATAGTTATTTTAATAGGCAGGGGAGGGTGTGGTATGTTGCCGAACATAAGAATTGATTAATATTTACATTATTAAAAAATCGACGAAAATTTTGAAACTTTGTATTATTACTGTCTTAAATATTAAGAATAAATTGTTATATTTACAAGCCTTAATATATAATGGTTAATTACTTATACATTTTTTAAAAAAATTTTCAAATACGTCATTTTACCCCTATATCTTGTATAAATACTTTCCCTGGATTAAGTTGACAGGTGTATATTATTCCATAAATAAATCAATGCAATATAGAATAAATATTAAGTATACTAAATCTATGATAATATTAAACATATTATAATAAGTTATTCAAAGTAAATGAATAAATATTATTTTTAATTAAATTATATTTGAAGAATTAATTAAATTACTTTATTTTATTTAAATTTTTTAAATAAATTGTATGCACAGTGAAAATTGAAATTCACAACATAAAACAAATTATTATTTAATTAAACAAATTCAAATGAGTCAATAACTTTTATTCAGTCAAAATTAACAACATAATGTCATCTTGCCCCTCAAATTTTTTTTAACGTTTTAATTATTTATCAACCCATACAGTTTATCATATGTATCCCAAATAAATTAAAAATATAGCTTATTGTACTTTCTAAAGTATCTAATCGATTGAGTCATTTTTATTATGGCACTTCAAAAATCCTTACAATAAATATAGGTACCAAAAATTTTCTTAAAACTTGGTTTAGAGAAGAAATATTGATAAAATATTTATTACTTATTAGATAACCTTAATATCGATAAATAAGTAGTCATGTGTAATCGGTTACTAATATCCATTGATATCACAATTTGTTAAGAAATATAATCAATTCGTCATCTTACACGTCTCATCAACTTACCACACTATCCCCTACTAAGGGGCATGGGTTATGGCGATTGGTTAGTAATAAATAATAATGATTAAATATTGAACTTTAATAAAAATAACATACTACATAGTATGTACACATTTGTACAATATTATTAATCTCCCACGCACCACAAAAATGATCACCTTTGTATCTAAATGTAATTTACTTAATAAACTTACATTGTGAATATTACTAATATGTAATGGTAATTATCTGTAATAGGTATCGCGTTGACTAATAATAATTTTTTGTATCGAAACTTTTAAATTTTTAAATAATAAAATAGAAAAGTCCTATTCATTTTTTTTTAAGGAAATCAAATATTTTTACATTATTTTCTATAAGTATGTAAGGTATTATAATATAATATTAATTATATACAAATTTATCTAATTGTACAATCTATAAAGCAAAATAGTTTACAATTAGAACATGTGAAAGTTGTGGGATTATAAGAAATAACTATTAGAAAAAATAATTTTTATTTAATTTACAACATTTTTAGACAGCGCACTTGTATGAATGCACAAACTTATCTAATTCAATAATATAAACAAGTCATTCATTATAAATCTTTATTAATTTACAGAAATCTTTCAACAAAATAAAAATGCACTTGACTACTTTCAAGTTCCAATCTAAAGTAATTAAAAAGATTATGTATTCGGAATTATTGAATATACATTATACATAATTAGTAATGCACACCATGGACAAAATTTTGCTAGAACAAAATATATTTTTATTTTTCATTCTTTAATAAAACAATATAATATAATACCTATAACTAATAAGTTGTTTATATTTTAAAATATACTGCTGAATATTGAATATTCTGCACTATCCGGAATTCTCTTATTATTAATTGTTTTTTGTTATTGAGTAGGTAGTTAACTATTCGAAGAACATAGAGTTTTTTTTTTATTATTATTATTTCGGTGAATATTTTAGTTTGTAGTATGGAAAATAGTGACTCTGAAGTGCTATAATATTAGTTGGTATTAATAATAGAAAAACAAATCAAATTTTCGTATATTAACATTTTTTAATTAATATTATTATTAATAATATTTCACACATTCATTGATATTCCGTGCAGGCTTAGCGTCATAATAATCACATTTGTCATTAGTTGTTGTTGGCCAGAGTGTGACAGTCGATTAATAGACGATTATACTCCGTCCACTGACTATAAAAGTTGGTGGTTGCATAATGCGTATTGCACTGTTGTATGGGTATTTGTATAGGTGGATGATATGCCGTATGCGTTACAAGTTACAACGTCAGTGAAGGGTGTGGAATTTTGTATACTCCCGTAAATGGCATGACTTATAATTAAAATTTTGCTGTTCAATTTTTCATCAACTAGGTATTTCGGTGTGATGGCGTTAACTTGTGAGCTCATTAATGTCCCTGTGGAGGTGTCATTTTTAAGAAGTTGAGTTTAGGTAGTATTTTATCTTTTTTTGCGGTCACAATAAATTATCGTTAGTGTGTGTGTGTGTGTGTGTGCATTACCCACCAATCACCGCATCATAAATATTATATTGGCTAACCGACTGATGCAAAGTAAACGTCTTTACCGAAATACAAAAATCTTTAAATTTTTGAAATCGAACCATTATAAGTACCTTAACTTTTGTCAGTCGCTAAGGTCGTTTCGAAAAATTTATAGGGTTTGCCCCTGCAAAGGGCCCCCTGCAAGGGGCCTTTACTATCCGTTTTCACTTATATTTACTATACCTATTTTATCATTAAAATCAACAAATGAATTGTTTTATTTTCTTATCAGACTGTGTTTGTATATATCACCTAATATTATCTCACAGTCTTAAGAAAAAAACTATACATATAATTTAATATGTTATAAAATGTGTAGACAAGTATTAATGTATTATAGTATTGTAATAAATAATTATTAATATTTTAATACATTGTACATAAACATTGATGAAAATAGTACCTAAACGGCTAAGCCATCAATATTGTTCATTAAATGCATTGAGTTACCTATTGAAACAGTTCTAATGTGTTAAATAGAATAAAGTACAGAAGCGTTGAACTATAATAATACTAAATAATCAAGTTTACAATTACTAAAATATTGTGATTATTATAATTACTTCATTTGCTAATATATTTTTTTTAAAGTAGTTGTTATAATATTTTAGTTAGGTGAACGTTCTATGAAAAATTAAATTATTTTGTTTCAAAATCAATGTCTGGTCGAAAACTTATCTTTTTTTTTGTTCCTACCCAAAACACACAGGTTCCTGTTTCACCCGAATAGTCAATATATAATCAGCTTATTCTTTTTCTCCCGACATATTTTTGATAATTTTAAAATAACAGTTGACAATAGTTAGTATTTATACATTTTAGAGTATTATATTTATAGAGTTACCTAGAAAACCTTACAGGAAAGCGATTAACATTTTTAAATTGTAATTACATTTGGCCTTTTTTAATGTGTATAATTAAAATTTCGTGTTATATGTACATTATAATATATGATTAGCACCAATAGTATTTTTCATGTTTTTTTCACTAAACGTCATTTTGTATAAAAGTGACAGTTACAATTTAATTACGCGTATTATTAATATATTTTAATCAGCATAATATAGAAAATTACAATTTAAAATTTACATTTTTACACAATATTTAGGAATAAAAATTATTACTTATTATAATAATTAATAGCATAATATTATAATTTTTAGCACATGCTATGCGATATCGTAACAATATCCTCTGAATTGCATGCCCGTAGATGAACAGATAAACACGAAGATGATAATAGTAAATTCAATGATCAATGAAAATATTAAAGTTTACTAATCGAGTGGTTTATTACATAAACACAAGTAGGTCATCTGATAGTCGTTTGAAAGAAATAATAATAAGAATTCAGTTTAGCAGGAAGGACTAATAATTATTTAGTTGTTGCCAAGGCTGTTATCTTATAGTCTTAGACCCATAATTCTTCTGAAAATATCACATTATTAAACAATTATGTGTTTTCGAGCGTAATTTCAGCTAGGTATATGCCTGACATGTTAAAATTTATATTTTCACTTCAATTTAAATTTTACTGTTTTCCAAGAGTACTGAACTGGATAATATGATGCTGATTCGGAAAAAATAAAATTCTGTTTAATTCTGTGGTTAGTAAAATGAAAAACTGAAGAAAATATTTTAAATTCCGACCAGCTTTCACATAACCATAATATTATATTCATATTATGTGTTAATATAGCTGTTTAGATATTAACAGCAAGATGAGATACGTATCAAGCTAACGATCAATAGTGAATAGATTCCAATGATCCTAATAATAATATGCACAACCAAAACAAATTATCTTAAAATAGCCCAACTTATAAAATATTATTAACGATGGTATAACTTCAAACAATTTCCTGAAAGAATTTAAAATCTTCAGAATTTCAAAAGATTATCTTGTTATTTCAAAATATAAAATAAAAGCCTGAAGGGCATAATATAACTCTAAAGTCCAAATACATTTGAGAGAACCTAATACTTGAAAAAAAATAATAAAAATATAAAAACTGAATAGTTAAATATTTTATTATTTTTATCTTTGGACGAACCATAATTTATTGATTTTAAATAAACTACAGACCTGTACAAACGTTTTAAATTAGACTAATTTTACAAAACTATTAATAATTGTTATACAAAATTCTAAATATTTTTTGATCATTTTATTATAATAATATAATATACCTACCATTAATTATTTAAATTCCCGATAAAAGAATACAATCTCGTTATAATTTTTCTAAACAAATAAATGCAATAAAATAAATGTATCATTATACTTAAACTTATTTTAAAAACAATTCAATAAAAATAAAAGGTTGAACAAATAATTTAAGTATTTATTGTATTCAACTTTTCACTTTTGGCTTATCGTTCGAAGATGTGTTTTGTGTTTCAATATTTAATGTTAGAATGGTCGCTAAGTAATGTGAATATGTTTTGGTAAGAATAACTATACATTTCTGAGGATAGTGCTTTTACTCTCACTCTACGAGCATGCAATTTAATGGGTATTTTAACGTTAGATGCAAAAAATGTGTATAAATTGTTCAAATTTTAAGGAATATAGTTTAGTATGTAATACTTTATTTTATATTCTTTTCATTCGTTTCATACTTACTATTTACCAAGTTACTTAAATAGTATACTTATTTAATTGATCAAAAATTAAAATTAAAAAATGTAAAAATCGAAAATCAAAATAAATAAGAATAAAATACAAAAGTATAAAACGATGTCAAACAATTTGACAGTCAATATTTTAAAAATTGGTGAGAGTTATAACTTTTTATAAAAAAAATGTATTTTAATATAATTATATAATTATTTCAAGTAAGGTACTAAGTAAAAATACGAAATTATTGATTAAATTACCTGTGAAAAATAATCGATTGAAAATTGATTCAATGAAAAAAAATGGCTTAATATAGTTATACAGAGCATACAACATCTGAAGACTGAAGAGATATATAATATAACATCCATCCCTTAAATGCTAGTAACTAATATACGAATTAAATCAAACCATTTATGTTATTATACTGAGTATAATAAAAAGAAACTATTTTAAAAATGTATTGACAACTGTAAAAAACATACATAAACATTTGCCCATTTAATATTATTATTTAATTGTTGGTTATTTGTGTCAAACATATTTACTTTTATTCTCAGCGTAATATACCGATTTTTAATTTTGATTTTTTTTCATTACTTAAAATATCTGAAGCTTAAGATACAAACATTTGTATTAAACAAGATTATTTCTTAAAAACAATAAATTTCTGAAGTGGGGAAAGGATTATAGAAAAAATATTACAAAAATGTCAATAAATTATTTAAACAATCAACACTATAATTATAAATAAAGGTCGGTAAAAATAATTTTGACACAGTTTAGTTGATTCCTGTCCCCACAACCCCCTGCCACTGTACTTGGTTAATTTTCAATTAACTATTTCTTCAACCACATTTTTAATTGGATTAATTTTTTCTAGCTTTTCTTTATTGAATTAATTTTTAATGGACTATTTTACTCTGACCATATTTATATCTGTCCTTGGCCTTTTTTTCCATTGAATTAATTTTCAACGGGGTAATTTTATTTGGTATTTTTTGTTTATTCTTACCGGTCACCGTAAAATATATAGTGTAAAAACGAATGTGAAATAAATAAATATTACCGACATTATTTAAATAAAATTTAAATTCGAAAACAAATAACGTACCTATAAGGTTTTTTTTAAAAAAAAAAGCAACAACAAACGTTTGGAGAACAAAGAGTATCGCCTCCCCGTGGTGTTCTCTGGGTTACGCTAAATGATACTCAAATATGTATATTGTATAACCATTATCAACTGATTTTTAAAATTACCACAAATCCATTACGTTTACTGGTTCCATCTTATTTGGGTGAAATGTTGGTATTATGTGTATTTTGTGTTTATGTGGGTATACCATTTAGAAGAAATACAATTGTGAATTTGCATTTATATTTGAAATAAATACATTTTGACAAATAAAGCATTAAAAAGGCAATAAAACGCTTTTTCAATATAAACAATACAATTGTTTTTAATAATAAACCTTTAACTGTGTGTAACTGCACAAAATCATCAAAATGAGATACAGAAAGAATCATGCACCATATTGACTGTGCACCTACATAATATTTATATAATAGTATAGTAGACATTTGAATAGACATTTTTCTGTGTAGTCAAGTGCCCTAATACGAGTATATACATAGAAATTATAGATACATAGCACACTAGTACTATATCTTCGTATGAATATAATATGCGGTATAACGAATCTTACTATAAAAATAGGTAACATCCATAATATAGACAACAGGGTATGACTTATATTTTAATTGAGTGTATTTAAGTTAAATCAGTTTAAACACAAAAACTTAATTAAAAACGGAGAACAATTAGAATAAATGACTATAGTTTTTATTAATTACATGTATATATTTTAATGCAAAATATACTTAAATTATAAAAATATTTCTAATAAATTTGATTTAATTTAATTTATATGTGCATTGTAATATATTACACTTATATTATTATGCATTGTGTAATATGTATACAAAATAGTAATATAAATTTATATTATAAGTAATGTATAATAAAACAAAAAACTTTTATCTTTTTAAATCTATATTATTTTTTAGTATATTATATTAGTATTTATTATATACCAGTAAAATATTATATTTACTGGTCTTTAAACATAGATGTACAATGTATATTTTGTACATGAATTTAACTCGTTTAAAAGTAGTCAATGTACTAGTAAACAGTAAAAATAAATTAAAATGTTCGTTATATTTTATATGGATTCAACTGTTTTTAAACACAAATTAAATAAATACAATTTAAAAAAATTTTACCACAGTATATATTTTCTTATGTTTTTACATATAGATATTAAGATATATGAATATAAAAAAACAGCAATTTCTATTTTCTATACAAAAATCTGCCGGAGACCAAATTTCCACTTTCTTTTGAATATTCCATTATCTAGTAAATACACAAATCTCGTCAAGAGTTTATAGCATTTGAGTAGAAAATATATAATATTATTTTAAAAAACTGAATTTTTTGAGAAGAAAAAGTTTTTCCATCAAACAGTTATGTAAATTGTCTTGAGGACTCTAATATTAAATTAAATTATAACAATACGTTTTTAACGAGTGTGATAGGTACATACGGATATGGTAGAAGAACGGATATTGTTTTTATACACTAAACGTTTCCTATTGAAAGTTTGAAAATGATTTAACAAAATAGTAATAACTGTAACAAGAGTTTTCTAAAAATATTGTTTTATCATATTTGTATTTTAGCACCTACAATAGGTCGTATAGTTTGTTTAAATTAATAAACATATTATTAGTTTTTTTATCAATTTGGTAACGGATATTAAAAGTTTAAAAAGTTTAAATAAATTAGTTTATACTAATCTATTTGAGTATACTTACCCTCCGTTGGATTCGTTTATCATTATAAACTATATGAGATATACTTATAGTGTACGTACTACGTAGGTAGTCCTTAACTATGAATTATTTACTCTATTGTTTTTGTAATGGTACTGGAAACGTCCAGGTACTACTGACATAATAATATGGTCAATGGTCATGTACGCACGCATTGTTAAACGTAATTAAAAGAACGTCATCTAAAATTAATTGCGTTGAATGAGAACACTACATGCTGTTATGACATACTTCTGACTAGGTACTTGAATTTTTCTTAAAATACATTGTTTACTGTTATGTAATTAACCGAGTAAATATTTGTTGGAAAATGTAGAGTACCTACCTAAATATAATATATTAATAATGAGTAATGCATACAAATTGTTATATTTCATTATTTTTTTATTAATATTACAAAATCATATGGTACGTTAAGTTATAAAACGTAATTATAATTCAATATATTATTAAAATATTACACCCAACCCTACCATTTATAATATTACTGCATTATGTCATTCTACAGCCTAAATATGTACTACATAATTTATAGTCTTAGTTTAATTTTCCAATAAAAGATTTAATCTATTTTGTATGTTGTAAGATTTCTTCAAAATATGTTTTATTTGTTTTAAAATTCAAAACAATAAATAATAGCTCTCATCCGGAATGCACTGAAAACACTCTTGTGGAGCCTCGATTTCAATATATTTTATTATATTTTAATTGATTTAGGTGTTTAGTAATAATGTTGTCATGTTTATATTTTAAATATTTGATATAAATTATAATGTGACGTTAATCACATTATAAGAACGATTTTAGTGGCTTATTATTTATTTTCGAGTGGGAGTGGTCACACATTTTCGCAAAAACTACCGACTACACTTTATCAAAGAACTTTATTTCAGGTCGTATAAAATGTGCACTGTTATCTAAAGACAAGCTGTTCAATATTCATGGGGTTTTTGTATTTAATTGTATACTACCAAATTAGCCATTTTTCGCGATTCGTTATATACCTACTTACCAACGGTCGGCCATAATAATCATTTTATAATAACGTTGCACATAATTTTATTATCTAGTATACCGTGTACGCGATCTATATTATTGTGTACAATACGAAGCAACGAAAATGCACAATAGACCTTATATACTGCGCAGTACATAAATGGGAAGCTGGCTCGGGTGGTGCGGTCACGATATTCACCGCTTTTTTATCATTAAAATTAAAAATTCCAGCGCTTTTAGATATTGCACAATTTACTGTATCATCAAGACATCTACTGCTCATGCGCCTTGAGAGCTGCGGTAACACCCGAACAGCGCACTCACGTCTGAATGTATCTGATCACTGAAACTATACACACTTGTCGGAGTTGTTAGTATAAATCTTCGTGTACCTATACCTGTTAATTAAAGTCAACGAACAATATTTATTATTTATGTCATATTTTGAGGCGACTGTAATATAATAATATAACTTACACCATACATATTACTGTATACGATTATATATTGTACCTACCTGGTTTTACTTGGATTTTCCAAATCCAGAGATCATTTAATATATATGTCTATAATATATTCAGCGAGGCCTATTATGTTCTTGAACAAAACAAATACAAAATAAATAAACATACATGTACAACAAATGTCTGAAATTTGTCGTAGAAGCGTACCTATATGATATTGACACTATTCTTACAATATTTACAATAGGCTTCTGGTGAAATAATATAGGTAGGTGACGACCAATGTGTATACAACCTTTACAAGCCAAATAGGCTCCGTGAAACTAACGGCAGGCGCGTTTGATATCGAGTTTGAGCTCTATAAAGGTGATATATATTATGCTATACTAAGGTGATATTATGAAGGATCGTTCAAGGATCGTTTAACCGAAAGTCGCAACGCACAACATTACGCAATATACATGATATATAGTACCTACCAACCATACATACCGTGTTAAATCACCGGTGGTAAAGCCCGATTGAGCATAATGCGACGTTGCTACGTTGTTCAAACCGATATTTTGTACAGTAACTAGGACTAATATTAATTCAATTGAACATAAATAATTCCATAAAATAACAAACTGCTGTTAAAGAAATTGAAAAAAATAAGATTAAATATAAAAGCCTTCAAAGTTTCAACCAATAATTCAAATTGTGAAAATACTGAATCTTTACTCTTATGTTTAAGACGAATTGGAAAGAGATACCCTAGGTATAGCAATTTAACAATTTTAATGCCATATGGATATGACCACGAAGTCTTGTTATTTTTTAACTCATACCTATATTTATTTGTATTATTGTAATAATTTAAATGAATGATTGAGAATTGCATGAAAATTACAACATCACATTAGGTACCTACTATTTATGTTCCGGCGAGAAGGTCTTCTTTTAGATTTCTATATTCTTTGGTGCACCGACAAATTTACTCAATCGCTATCACCGTCGAAACTCGTCGCTTTACACTAGTAAGGGCTCGATATTATGGATATCAAAGTAGCGTAAATGCAGTCTTGTAAAGTATTCGAATACAAGTATTTGAATACTTGTATTAACATACTGTTTGAAGTATTTTTTGGTATTCTAAATACAATTTTTTTAAAGAATTTTTAAGTATTCTGAATACTATTTAAAAGTATTTTTAACAAAATGTAAATACTTGTATTTAAATACCATAAAGTTCGTATTATTAATTATTTTTCACAAAAATTTGACTTTAATAAAAATGATATTGTAAAAACAATTAATTTGAATATTATATTTGAAAAAATAATGTTATTAAAAAGAATTCAAAATTTTGTAAAGATTAACACATTTCGTTCATTTTTTTAAAAATATTATTTTTCTTGATTCTACACTATTAGTTATCATTTTAAATTGTTAAAATGTATGATAAGTAGCAAACTAGTAACATAATATAGTATTATATAATATAATAAATATTAAAATATACATAAATATTATACAGAATGAACTTTAAAAAAAAATACTTATATTTGTATTCGAATACTTTGTGAGTATTCATAAAATACATTTTTATAATAATATTTCAAAAGTATTTTTTATAAGACTGCGTAAATGGCATAAACACAACAGCATTGTACCGAGTGCAAAAGACTATAAGTAATGAATTAAACTGTACTAAGATTATAAGGGTTATTTGAACAGCTGGAGATTTATTTTGAACTGTATACATTGTAGCTAATTAATAATATAAAAAAAAGCTGGTTAGTATAGCGGAGTGGAGTATGTCAGCGGTTTTGGAAGTTTGTCCATCGTCCTTTTGGTCTTCGGACAGGATAGTGCTACAGGTAAGTAAGGACCTGTGTTACAAATCCATGCCGTGTACATTTAATGGAATTTAAGAAGGGGTAAATCCAAGGGCATTCAATTTGTCACGGGAAACGCTGTGCTGGACTAGCTAGTTGACAATACATTAATTGTCTTTTAATAAAAATAAATGCGGAGTATCATTATGGAATTTTTTTTTAGAGGCCTCGAAGTATTCGTTTGCACCGCGGCTCCCAGAGTTTAACTTCCCGCACTTTACACAGCTGATTCTATAATATATTATGGTGATAATTTGGTTCGTAGGCCCAGCTGATCCGAACGTTGTCGATGAATACTGACCGACATTTAATATTATCGTTTCGCAAGTGTGTCCATCACAAACTCGCGTAGCCTAAAAAAATACCACAAATCACAACCCACAACGTTAAATAGACGATTCAACAATAGTTGATTGATAAAAAAAAAGAAAAGATACTTGTATTTATTAAAAATATTATATTTACTACAACTTAACCTATATTATGCATACATTATAATATTATATACCTACTATGGGCAACCAACTTTGTATTTCCCGCAAAACAATTTTTATGCTTTTTTATTTATTTTTTTTTCGCGGCACTTAAAAAACTCTAAAACCATTGCGAGTGCAAACTGAACCTAATTATAATATGTGAAGATGCCTTCGACAGCTTTTGTGTTATCCGAGATTGACGACTACTGAAAAACGCACGATAATTTTTAAAGATATGTATAGATACTATTAATTTTTATAAACTAATAATTATACAAAATATGATTCAGACTTATAAGTTATACCCTATGTCCAATCAACAGTTTTTCTAAAATATTTTATATGCCCAGGCGTAATTGGATACAATTTCATTATGACTATTCGAATTGTCGAAATATTATTATAATTGTTGGGTTCACGAATTCGAATATACATAGCAATGGAATAGTAGTCTTGTTATATTATAATTTGGTACCTATAAATATTTTCTGATTGAATCATATCAATTATTTAAATAATAATCAGGCTTAACATCTATAACATAAATTGATTATCACCGCTATTTGGAATTAAGTTTTTAGTTTCCTATATTATGTAAGTTATTCCTTTAATGTTATCATCTAAATTATTCTAAGCCATTAATATTGTTAATTTATTCGTATTATTATTCTAACTTCATTTTTATGTTTTCAAAATACATTTTTGTGATAAGTGCATCAGGAAATAATTGTGAAATGATATTATATAATAATATTCCGTTTATCACATTATGATTGTAGACACGTAGCGAAAATCTTCTATTAATGACGTTTGAAGTTTAATCATTGAAGTGTAAATAGTATGTGATTGTATATTATGAAAGGTTTTACTATTTATTTGTTGTTCTAGAACCATTTATTATAACTCGCTTAACATCCAGACTTGGAGTATTTGTATTAATATTCCATTACTTGTTGAAAGCGGCAAATGCGATTACCACTGCTATAATACAATTATTTATGATCGAAAATACGCTCCCTATTAGACTTAACTCATTTCTTCTTTTTTAGTTAGTTTTAACAATATAACCCTAATTGCTATTATATACACGAAAATATTATTTTAAACAATTATTTTTCATTAATATAATTTATTTATTATTATAGGTATGTGTTTTTAATTTTTATATTATATAATGTTGTTTTTCTGTTATTATTATTTATTTTTTTTAAGTGTATTAAAATATTTTATATTTTGTATACGAAAACATTCTTGAAATTTCCTTTGACCTGGATTGAAGTCCTCGTTAATTTCTTAATTAAAAACAAAATTAATAAACTAAGACAAAGAATATATTTAAAATAGGTATCGGTAAATGTATTACTATACAAGATAATTTATTATTACCTTTACAAGATTATATGTAAAGTACTTTTTAGATTTAATAGTTTGTTTTGATTTATAAAATCTGTTAACAGTGAAATTAAATATTATATGAAATTACTACTGAATTTGATTTCGTTATAAATTATTATAATCATATAAACACGGGCTGGGTAATACAGATACCGGGCGTTAGTCATTCATTTCACTCATCGCTCAACTCGATATATTCGAGTATTATTATTGTTGTTATGCATTTGAAATAAATGATAAATTATTGCATTTGCAAAAAAATTTTAAGCAGAGATCGCTTTTTTTAATTTTAATACTGTACTCATAAAAATAATTGATGAATAAACAACTAAAAATGTATCAACTTAATCATTGATATGAGACTAATGTAGTATTCTTTTCAATAAAATGAGTACTGGTAGCTAAAGAAATAAAACTGTCCTACGACAAATTTTACAAAAGACCATCCAATCCTTGCAGCAATAATTGCTAGACAGGACGTCTACCTCAAAACCTTTGAAAATACTCGCAGATGATTTAAATGCATCCGGTATATAAAATAGTATTATATTGGTATAAATTATAATTCTTTAAAAAATAAGTCAAGTCAATAGTTTTGTGTTTGCAGTAGATTTTTCCTTAGATGATTCACGGAGTGAAACTCATTTCACAATCTCATGAATTGTTTTTTGTTTAAATTTAAATATTAGACGCCTCTACAACAATCAGGTTGTTAGCGTTTTTAATGCGCAATGACTGACTCAAACCTGATTACATAATTTAAATTTTACAAAGCAATATAATTTTTACAGTGTATAATATTATGTCGTTAGGTAGTTTAAATATAATGATATTAATATTATATTATAATCAAACGAACGTTGCAATTCCGATAAATGAGGAACCAATTTCATGAATTGAGTAAAGTGGTTTCCTGATCTGATGCTTGAAGTTCTCATTGATTATGAGAAAAATCGAGTTCATATTTTTGTACTCCTTGTAGCTTGTCGTGAAAGTTCCGTGAGTAGATAATGAATAGGGTTTTAACCCTTTAAGTGTTAGTGCCGGATATAGAAGCCACATGTATTTGTACGATAAGACTGGCAGATTAAATATAAACGAATCGGAACATTATGTCAACTGTGCAGGCGTCTATAGAAGCTACTTTTAAAACGACGGTAAATTAATAGAGCTATTTTTATTTTTTTTTATCTAAATACGTCAAGTTCAGAAGTCGATTGCTATTGTTCTACTTATTTAGAACATTTTTGTTTGTATAACCCAGAGGTATTCAAACTGAGCGTCGCAGCTCCCAGGGGCGTTGTGAGAGTTGGCGAAGGAAGCCGCGTCAAAGCGCACCAGAAGCCAAAATTGATATAGGTCATGTATAATAATTAATATGAATATTATTTATAATCATTAAAGATATTTTGGAGAGGATAACGAAACACATCACGCGACCATTTGAAGTTTTATTTCTACTACTAAAGTCACTGTTATTATCATCGGTACTTATTGGCCATATTGTTTACATTTTTTCATAATAATTTGAGCGATGTCAAAATATTGTGGACGATCAAAGAATGAACAAGTTAATACCTCAGCACTATAACCAATAACCATCATGGTAATATTGAAACGACAATGGCGGCTGAAATATATGCCACCAAACTATAAAGAGTCATGAATTTTCACCAACTTAAAATACAATTAGGAATAAATACTGTTGTTATACTTTATGAAATTAGAAACGTCAATTTGATTACTTCAAAATGTTGTCATTAGCTGTTAACTTAACTACTTTTTGTTCAGATGCCGTTACAAAAAATTGTGTTTATACAAATTAGTAGGAGTTAAAAATATATAAATTAAACAATGATTTATTAGGTAGGTACAATTATAATTTATAGTACCTATAGGTAGTTTTACTTCATTAGTTCTCGAAAATCATCTTTGCAATTATGATAATAATAAAAAAAAATATTTCATTTAAAACTACAGAAAATAATGGTTATTTTATCAATGTATATCATTAGACATTGAATTCAAAAATATAAAAATTAAACTTAAAAAAGATAATTTCTTAGAAAAAAATTCTTACACATTCATGTTGTGTACCTAACTCTTTTTAAAACAACACAATTTTTTGAAAGTGATACAAAATATAAGTAAAATTAAAGAAATAAGAAAGCTTAAATTATGAATTTACTTGTTTGATAATATCGCTGCTAAAGTTTAGACAAATTAAAAATAAAAATGAACATGTCAAATTTGTTGGTCATTTATCAAACAGTGGCACGCATGAAAATAGTGTATACACGCCACTTTACATTAAAAAAAAAAAATATGGTTTTTTTACTGCTATAAATTATCGTTATCTGAACAGTATTATCACAGAATCTATAAGGAATCTAAATCTATTTATATATTTTGTGGCATTATGTTTAAATCATAAATTATAGTTGTATATGATCTAAGGTATTATATCAACAATATTGTTCCAGGGACGTTATAAGATGGATAATAATCAATATATTCATCCAACTACGTTTTTTTTATAGCTACGTAAAACTTGTTTTAGCATAACAAAATGATAAGAGTGTTACTGCTTCCACATAGATGCCACAATTGTCTCAATCATTGAAATTAAAATTAGAGTCTGCGTGCGTTAAAATATTTAAAAGATAAACCAAAATATATTGTTCGTTAATATACTACAATATTGTATTTTACATTTGGAAAACATGAAGTCTATATAATCTATTCGCTTCAACAGACCATACTACTGATTAATAATTATATTGCACATTATGTTGATTTAAAGCCAATATTATTACAACTCACGAATCATGATATATGGTTTAATCAATAATCATCCATTACATGGATTTAGTAGCTATATTACAAAACAAATCTTAATTTAATAAATTATGTATACTCATCAATATCAATAAATAATGAATAGTAAATATATTTGTATAAACATAACAGTTATTTGAATATTGAATGCAATATTATATATAGTATTAATAACAGTGGCCCTAAACAATTTTTATTTCATAGAAGACTAATAGAATCTTTTCCAGGCAAATTTATGGCACATAAAAGTTTTTTTTATTTAATTAATGTTCATAGAAGACTTTTATAGTACAATTGAAAATATTATAAAAGATGTGATTTATAGTATGGTTTAAAGGTTTCTTGAATTATTTTTACATTATATTTAATTTTGATATCAGAATTATCATGCCGATTATGTATCTTTAAATATTAAACTATAAAATTACATTTTTCTGCTCAATGGAAATAAACAATTTTTTTTAAATTATTTTAAAACAACTTATTTAGTATTTTGAATATTTTGATTGATCATGCATTTTAATTTTTGAATCATCATAATTTTCCAAAGAATTTTTTATTTTATTTTATTATTAGAAATAAACCTGGATTGGCTGACATTTGATTATTTGAAATTATTTTTTTGTTTTTACACAGGTATTACATATTAACGGTTTAAAAAAAATTGTTCAATTTGTATTTATTTTATGAAACTTATGTCTGTTTGATGGTTGATAAGTTCGGACCTAGTGACTGATATAGAAATTCTGGAATGTTGTGTTCAATTCTAGCGGCTACTGTTTGTTTGCATTCGACTAGTATATTGACAAATAATTATAATTGTTAATTCCTTGTTTAAATTTGTTCATGTTTTTAATTAATATTTATGTAGTAGATAAGTTCAAAATTATATTAAACATATTATTATCTTTATCTGTAAACCTTTGAATGTAATTCATAAAATACACATAATATAATAAATCCTTATCCTCATATATCTAGCGTCATTAGTCATTCTTTTTTTTTTCTACTAATTAAAAAACTATTTTAGTTTTTAACTCTGAAGTTTTTTAATAATTTCAAATAACAATACATTTTTTTTTTTATTTTATATATTCTGTAAAGTTAGTAGTTACAAGTCCCTAAAATTATTTTTTTTGAATTCCTATGAAAACTCGATTTTATTTTTTTTGTAAATACCCAAATATTCAGAATATGTTTTTTATTATTATTTAATATTGCTGTACGGACTATTTAAAGGAATTACATTTTAAAGTTTTTTGACTTACAAATAAAAATGTTGTTATCGTAAATCGTAATTCATAAATCGAATAAAAATTAATAAAAGTAAAATATTTCAAATGTAAATAAATAGCAAAATATAGCCATAATATTTTTAAATGTCTATTATGTCTAGAAAATTTGCATCTACATATTTGGTGAAAATTATAAATATCATATAATTTAGTAAAAGTATTCAATTTTTTTATTTACAACAATATAACGAAATTGATTTTAAACCAATGTTGACTAAATATTTCCTTTTTTTGTGACAATATTTTTTTTACCAATTATTTTGAAAAGTACTTGGTAAATGAGGAATCCCAGCTCGAAAACTAAACCAATAATTTAGAACCGTTATTTAAGTGCAATGAAATGTAGACCTACTACTAAATGGCTTAACATATTACTCATTAATTAAGATTTAAGTACGATTACGAGTTAAGACCAAAATAAATAAACGACTATTTCGTTTTATTAAGAAATAGGGGGGTAAATACAGTAGTCGTCGATCATCATGAAGAATGAGTTTAACGAAGGGTATAATTTATCTTCAACTTATCTTATATAAGTATATTATTTTTTGATTATGTTATTATATTCCTTTTTAGTGTTCTAAATACCCATAATATATCCACAGCAAACTAATTACAAACATTTTCTAAAATTGTTCATTAGGTTCGTGCATGCTAAGTATTTTATTTTATTTGTATAATATATTAAATTGCTGGTAAATACATATTTTAAATTGGGTCTGATTCATAATTTTTCAATAAATAAATAATATATATAATAGTTGTGTGTATTATTGTTATTAATATTATTAAATGCAAGCGGTAAGATTGGTAAGAACGTATTTGTGTAGATAGTTATATCTCGAATAAAAATTTTCTATAGCTTTTCACTCAATACTTATAAAATAATAAATATATTATAATCTTGTTGTGTAGTCTGAGTTTAGTCTCGAATGAAAATGTAGTTATTATTATTATTTACTTTTTTAACTTGTGTTGAAAGTTTCCTATTTTGTTTTGTCTCTTGGTTTATTTTTGTGCCCAGAACTGTAACAAATCTTATTTTATTCTACAACTTTCAATTTGTAATTATGGAGTGATTGATTAATATACCTACCCCACATTGGTCCCATCACTGCTGTGGCTTTTGTTTATACACACATCCAATGTCTCGTTCCACTCAACGGATTCTTTACTATATAAAATACCAATGGGCAGTGGTAGGCGGTAGTATACGTATAATATATTATGATTTGCTTAACAATTATATAGCAGTAAGTTGTATATTAATTGATTTCCACGATAATATTGCGTAGTGTACTCACAAGTCATAAGAAAGATACTACAGAACTTAAGTTGCATATTATAGGTTTACAGATATCTATTCACCAATAATGAATATACCTAGATATATTTATTTTTGATTTTTAATAGCATGGTATATAAGTAAAGAGATATAAATTCGGCATCGCTGCGATTGGACGTCGTCGGCGTTAACGATGTCGGCTGGTTTTAAGGGCGGCAGCCATAAAAACGGTTACTTAATAATGTTGCCGCACGTCGACGCGTTTGCAGGTCGATGTTCCCGTCAGAGCTTTGGATGGTCATGGGTCAGCTCGTCGATGGTGGTAGTAGTGTTTAAGGAGCAATCAGGATTTAAGTACTGTAATACTGATGGATTCCAGTTTTCAACTTCTTCGAAATTAATGTTGGCTGTTTGAAATTTGTGAACGTTTGTCGATTTGTATTGCTTTGTATTTTAGTTTTTTTTTTTTGGAGGCAGGTTCCTACCAAAAAGTGTAAAGTGATACTATTATGGACGTGGTTTGTTAGTATATTGGGTATCGTTATTTCCTGGATATTTTTTGGTTGATATATTTTCTGATGTTTGGTGAGGCAATTATTATGTTTTTTTAAATGTGTAGATATTTATTTTTGAAGGGAAATTATATTTGACAATTCTGAATTGTTGAATTGTTGACGAACCTGTCATTAAATCAATAATACGTCTTAAAACCTTAATCTGTACATAGTTTCTATTTTTTTCAATTTGTATTAGAAATGTTGGATGCCCAAATTTGTTTTCCATATTGTACAATTGGTCGAGTATAAAATATTTCGTATTTTAGTCTGTAAGGAAAAAGTGCTTTTGAAATCAAACCACGGATATGGTGAAAATTCTATGGCTTTTGATTGTTTGTGATAAAATGATTATGATAAGAAAATTTAGGTTTCCGTCCATCTGAAAACCTGTTTCTCCAGAATTCTTCCTAAATGTGCAACCTGTCCAATGTCTTAGGGGCACCGGACTGTTTACGGATGTCAATTATGAAAACCTTAAGACACACGCATTTCCCGTGTTATTGCTATCATTTGGATTGTTATACCTTGTCGTAGGTGATTTATCAGCAGTACGCCTGTAAAAGCATTACGTCATCGTAAATAGGCATCTTGCCCGGTTACAACATTTAGACTTTTATAATTTAAAACTCATAAAAAATATTGACCTCCTAGACTCTAGAGTAACTCCAAAGTACCTAGTAAATCGAATTTTCTACCAAAAACCACACTCAATGTTTAGTATTGAAGATTTTTTACCATCCCATCGGTGACGTGAGTACACAAAAACAAATATAAAATTATTGTAAAACCAATACAATTATCAGTTATCACTCCGCTCAGAATACAAAATGTATAGGTTATCATTTAAAAATGTATAAATAATAGAAGAAAAAAGAAAAAACTCGAGTGAAAATAATAAGAGGAATTTAAATAAATACAATTGCATGTATTTTAAAACTCTCAATAAGAATATTTTGTAAAATTATATTTTTCGGAATATCGTGGGTGTATATTTTATAAAATAATTTAAACTACCTACAAATAAATATTATTTATTAATTGATATTTTACAACTAAAAGAGAAAGCTAAATACGCTTATATTATACTATCACTTTGAAAAATTTGAATTATTTGATAATAATTTAAACAGGAATGTTAAAAAGGTAAATAAAATAAGAATATCATTAGCAAACGAAATAGCGTTTTGTTATGTCGACTGAATAGTTTAATTTATTTAAGTGATATAAACGTGTATTTAGACATAATTTACGATCTACTTAGACTTTTGTGCTGAATTATATACATAAAACACTTACTCTAAACTATTCCATCCCCTATGGAAAAAAAATTGATGCGATTAAAGGCATTACTCTTCTTTATAGCCAAAGTGAATAATTTCGAAAATTTGTGTCGTTATTATTATGTACCTATTGTACTATTTTCATCATACGAGAGACAAAACCACTGCATCCATTGTCGTGCTGTTTGTGTATACACGGCCGTATGCAATTAATATAAATGCTCAAAAGGGTTACAATATACCTTTTATATAGGTATATAATAACATATGGTCTTTATATGAACATTTATATCCTTCTACAAAAGTGTTTTATATTTTTTTTTTCAATTCCTCTTCGATCTATCTCATTCGATGCTTTTATTTTCACACGGTTTACATTCAAGGAATACTAGGCTTTTATAAAAGTTTTAAGGTTTGATAAAACATTGTTTTTTATAAATGGGTTCTACTTCCAAATACAATTGCGTGATGAATAATTTTATTGAAAATATTCAAATTATATTTTACAATGTTCTGGCTTTTCATTTTATAAAACATTATGTAAATTTCTCTGAAAAAATATTAGTCAATGGACATGATATCGTTTGTTATGTCTGATATGAGTGATTTAAATGTCAGCTTCAACATATTATAATCATAGGAACATCGGATATGTTTGTTTATATTGGGTATGTGTCGCAATCGTATGAGTGTTATTTTTTTATTTCATAACAGTAATATGTACGATAATATAAAAATGAAATTGAACTAATCAATATATATTAGCTAGGTGTATCAATTTGTTTAAATTTTATACGGCAATACACTTTAAGTTGTATCATTGCTTTTAAGTTTATAAGCATTTTTTCAATACCTTTTGTGTAAAATGTATTTAACGATTGATTGATGGTCATGATTTACCATAAATGATTTAGTAATATAATATAAATCAAACAAAAAGTCTACATAGGTAGTAAATATGTATTTAAATGTAAATTTTTGTATGTGAGAACAACGTCATTTAAGCGTTAATATCCACGGTAATATGAAAAACATACCATTTTAATTGTTTTTTTGTAAATGTTTTTTTTTTCCTTAATATTAATAATAAGCGATAACCGATAGAATGGTACATGCCTAATGAAATATGTTTAGTCCTCTTTAATTAACATAAACGTTTAGTAGCACTAAATAATAATATATTGTGTTCATTTAACGATTAAGATGTCTGAATAAATAATGTGTAATTTTGTATGGAAGAAACTTAGTCTTAATTATCGTTAATGTTAATTGATTGAATAATTTAAAATAATGCCTTTTCCAGAATAACACAACCCTAAGTGCGGTAATACAGTGACCGTAACGAAAAGCATAAAATATTTAACTAACCATAGTAGGTAAGAGTCGTAAAACGCCACTGTAGAGGGATTTACAAAAATGTTTTAAAGGCCGTGGATAGTTTCAGGACCATTTATTAGACCATATTTTAAGGATAACATATGGTAGGTATATACTAATGTGTAAGCCATATAATCTCTCTGCCGTTTTTCTTATTTTCCGGTGTTCCTGTGTTTTATATTTATATTATAAAAATCGTTAGATATAAGTCATTTCAAATAAACATTTTTGTTTAATTCGACCAATTTAATTTTAAACCAAAGCCATATATACCTAGTTTGGTTTATTACGACAATTTTTATTTATTTGTATAGTTGAATATATTATATCATATTATTGAGATGACAAAATATAATAATATATAATATTTTGTGTATATAAAAGTTATAGGAGTCAGATTTAATTGGTCTAATTTTTTTTCAAAATTATCTTTAAAATTGAGTTTAAACTAAAAAACTCCATACACTAATTTTCTAAATACAATGAAATTTTTTAATTACTCCATAAAGGAATAACAGCATAGAATTAAAATTTTCATCAACTGTTTAGTTTAGCATTTTCTATAACGCAATTACATTTTTAAATATTTAGATTAATCTTAAGATATTATATTTAAACTACGAACCTAATCACACCGTTATTCGCAGAGTTGGCCATTAAGTTTTATATTGATATTGATCAATAATTTAATATCATAAATGTATGTAATATGTATTTTAATAATGAATAATATAATATAATATGCGATATTTTAATATTATTATTTTTGTTTTCATTTTTAGTTCAACATACTGTACTTCTAACGTAAAATAAAATACAAGTAATAATATAAATAAATAGGTACCTAATAAAATATCCTTAGAATATAGGTCGACTGATCGTCTCCGCCCAGAATCGTTTGTGTGCAATTATTTATCATTGAATTCGAGTTTATTTAACACATCCATTATAGTGATCTACTTAATGACGATGTACAGTGTACACTCTTAACCCACTGACAGCAGAATGACTTCCCCAGGTTTATATTTTAATCTAGAGTGGTTTCTTTTTCGTTTTCCTAGAAACAAGTTAAAAATGCTCCATAAAAATTCTTTGTTAGAATGATATGCACTTAAACACACATTTGTACCTCGTGTCGAGCAATTCAAAAAAAAATGATGCAAAAACAATGAAACCCGAGCTTTAATACAAATGTATAAATAATATATTTGGCTTCTTTGCTAATAGTATTTATTCTTATTACTGGCATATCACCGAACTACTGAAGTATTTGTTCTAATATAAAATAGCTGACCAAACGTTAAATTTCAATTATTATTAAATTAATTTAATTAATTAATTTTACTGATCAATTACCTATTCAATAAGTGCATTGACAATATTATAAATATACTTATATAAAAAAAAAGAAAATCGAGTTCATGTGAAGAGCAATTGTTTTTATACACCAATTAGTATTTTCTGTCAAAAAAACGTAATACTCTGTTCTATGGATTTTTGTTTGAGAGAGGATAATCAAAGTTTTTATATAAATTTAGCTTTATACTATACCGTATGATTTGTATTCTGGTTGGTTGGAGCTTGCGTCTTTTTGAACTTTGTACATATAAAATAAAAATAAAAATAAATTATTTAATTACTATTAAAGTATTAACAGTGTTATTAAAGTTTTTAGACAGGTACTTGGAGTCTATTCAAAAAACTGGTATAACTGTAAAAACAAAAATTTTGTTTACGGGTCATGTCTTATTTAAAAAAAATAAATTGGTTAACAAACTAAAAAATGTTTTTTTCAAGGTAACGTGGTTTAGTATAAATCAAAATTATATTAACTGTGTTTTCGAAATACCTACGTAAATTATACTTAGGTAACCCATATTTTTGACCAATTGCAGCATAAATCATCAGCACTCGTATCAGTTGTATGAATTTGTCTATCAAAGTATGATATTTATGTGGGATTTATAATTAACCCAGTTTAATGTAAATGTAGTTTACATTTTACACGTTACGAGTTTAGTCTTAACGATTACGTTACATATAATTACCGATATAAGCAATTCAAAACTCAAGGGGATCAACATTCTGATAAAAGATAGCTTACATATAAATTATCGTAGAAATAATTCATGACTGTGGATTTTGAAACAACCGCCACTATAAGTCCAGCTTTTCTCTTTATCACTGGAATAATCATCTGATAAGAGACGTGATCCGATATAAAGCAAAAAGATAAATGGGTTTAGTAGCGTACTTTTAGGAGAAAAAAGGGTGTACAGTTGCCCCGAACAACATTTTAGGGGTGGTTGATTTTAAAGACCATCTACAGTTGTATATAAAACTATTTGTGTAATAAACATATGATTGTGTGTGAGGGTTGGCCTTTTTTTCATGGGGTGAAAACGTATAAATGTTTCTGGGTGAGATTATTTAGCTATAATGTATTAAGGTTGATATATAATATATATATACATGATTATAAATGTTGGACGTTGGTAGAATATAATATGTTATAACAATATCTAATAATGTTGAAAGCAATAGATGATTTTAATATTTTATATAAAACGGTATATTTCAGAATCTACCTATTAACTATTTTGTATGAGTAAAAGTTTCTAGTTTCTACGCTTATATAATATATTGTGCGTATTTGTGTACCGTTATATTCTAGAATATTCAATTAATATTATATTTATACCAAGAAGACAAGGCTGAATGCTGATATATTTAGATTGTCTATTTTTTGATTATCTATTCTAATACTAGAAAAACTCGCCTTTTTTATAATATTTAGACAGGTATCTGGTTTAGCTCATTGTACCACACAAATACAAAATACAAAAATAATCGCTCACGTCTTTTTACATTTTATGATATGAATTTTTATGGTTCTGTTTTTATTTATCTATAATAACCGTTTTTAGGTTCTATATTATTATTTGAAATATTAAATATCTATTTTCTAAGGTCTGAAGCTATGTGGTATTAACGTGTATTGTTTATTTTCTAGTTATAGCCCGCGTATATTATTAAATGATTTTTTTTTATACAATATCAAAATGTCACCTTCTTATTTCGTCTAAATTATAATTTTTGATTGCATTTAATATAATAAGATTGCTGCGCACCATCTACACTCTGGCTCCTGAGTGCTGACTACTTGAACAAAATATTGTTACTTGGCTCCTAATGTTCTTACAGTATTTATCTTTCAACTTGTTGCCTGTTGGTATCCCATTACCGTATTGTTGTCAGGAAATTTCTCTCAACTTCGTCGCATCATATAATATAACATTCATTATATGCGACCACGCATATATTATGTTTGAATGTTTTCGACTCTTCTACCATTCATCCTCCACCACGTAGGTACTCAAACCAGTCCAAAAGTATTTAAATAAACTATTTGACTTGTCATTTCCTTTTTAAAACGAGGTAACTTTGTATACAATTCTGTTATTAAAATCGTTGTTATATTTGTTAAATCCGTTTGCTTGATTACTTTCATCATCACTATGTTTGAAATGATAATTATATAATATGTGATACGTTATTATAACGTTTAACAATGTCGTAGTTTATTATAAACTATCTTGGTCACGCAGTTTTAGTATAACATCGCGTAATTTTCAAACATTAATCACCATACTAGCTGGTTTTATATTTAATATGTGATATTAATATTCATCAATAATTATTGTATTCATTAGTTTGTATCGAAATTATTTTAATTACAGTAGGAAAATTCAATTATTACATTAATTTGGAGGAATAAATACATAATTTGTGCTTGTAATGGTATTGTTGTAGAACGTCTGTTCATTAAGTTAAGTGCATCCATGTTTATATTTAAATTTTTTTTCTTGGAAAATAATGTTTTCGATAATTTCACATTTTCCGTGAAATATTTAAGTTTTTTCCGTTTATTTTAGACTTAGAAAAAACATAATATTGATTAAAATCCATCATAACAAACGATAAAAATATTTTGTAAATTCTCGACAATTTAGTTGATACCAGGTAGGTAGTAGGTACTACCTAATTTTTTATATGACCATTTTGTATTATTATTTGTAAGTTATAGCTTAAGTTATATAACTTTATGTCTGGCGATTCAATTAGCAATATCATAGTTTTTGTACAAGAAAATGATTGAGGGTGACGGTGGGAGAAAGGGAGTAGGAGTGGAGAAGAAAAAGACACAAAAACAATTCATTGCACAGCAGCATCTTCGAAACGATATTTATTTGAAGGGTAGATTGGAAGCTTATACAACTGCTATAAGATCGATCTTACGACGGAAATACTTATTGCTTCCTGTTATTAGAGTTTTTCTTCCCCAGCCACCATTTTAGTTCTCGTTGTCGTTTTTTTTTATCTCGCTTACGCAGAAATTGAAAGCATTGTGAGTGGCAGACTGGGTATTATTTATTGATTTCCCATTTTCATATGTTGCTATTGGTCCATACATCTGATTTTACGACGTGTAAATAAAAAAATCTTCACGATTTTAATTCAAACTTATTTTTCCTAGTTTTATTTTTAACTGTGTATCACGAATTCAAAGATAACATTTTTATCACATTTTAAAAATACATAAAAAAATTGTTCTTTTGAGAATCTAGGTTTGCTCTGCTTAAATGTAGTAGGTGTAAGTGGTAATTTATTTGGATGAATGCCTTTTTTTTTTATTTCAACCTACAGGTCGTTTTAGCGTGATTGTCATTATATAATGAATGATTTGGTCAATAACCTTTTTTACTACCTACCTAACTTTTTGAAAAAAGGTTTTGGACAGTCAGAACTATAGGTAATGATGTATATTATACAGCAAAACCATTTTTTATTAGGGTATTGCATTTTTTCTGAAAGTCCTTAACATTGTTTTCCAAGCACACAATTTGTTCTATCATAAATATATATAGAGATAGATATATGATCCTAAAAATGAATATTTTCTTTTTTTGAATTTTTTATAATTCGATTACGTTTTTAGTATATATTTTTAGGAATGGATAACATTTGTTAAAAATATACCATAAACTATCATATTAAAACGAAATAAACGAAATAAACGAAATAGGTAGGTATTATTTATTTTGCTTTTTCATATTATTTGTATTATGTGTTTTGTTTTTACCAATCTACCAGACAAAGCGGCGTCGGATGAACAAACGGTCAGACGAAATATTTGTAACATACATTTGAACAATACAAATAGATTTTTTTCATCATTTTTATTTAACATACTACCCAGTTGAACCACGGTACATATTATGATGCGGCCATTTGAAACCTCGGTCCACGGATTTCATTGGTGGAGACCCCTATAGGTGGGTACATATTACTTTTTTTGCTAGCTGCGGTAGAACCGCGGTACATATGGAAATCACCGGTTGCGGTCATGTGAAATCTTGAACCATTTGCTAGTCATACCATTCGTAGTCCTTTTTTTTTATTCATAGAAATAGGTACTATTACTATTTAGTTTTTATGAAAGCGTAGGTATTTATAAATCATATTACGGGCTACGCTAAGTAGATACGATACGCCAAGTTATTACATTGCAATATACAAAATGTATTATATTTTGTTTACCTTCATTTGTTTTGTTGTACGTTAAGCTGATGTGACAAGTTCGACTAACTATACTTGAATATGCAAATATAGTTCTGCCGTTGTGATAAATGATAGATTAAAGCTCCAGTCAAGGTAAAACTAAAACAAATGTTCCATTTTTGGAAACATTTACAGTTATATATGCATAATATTACTATTTTGTTATGTTTTCTATTCAATCCAAATACGGTATAATAGTATGTAACAAATAATTACTATCGTTAAATTTATAATGTATTGAACTCAATCTCGATAAACGACTAACATGGTACAACCATTTACGAATCAAAAGACTGATTCTCAACGCCCGTATGCGTATACTCAGTTCTCTTATATATAGAAATAGTAAGACCAATCTAAAAGTCAAACTGTTAATTTACAAAGCTCTCCTCAGACCTTTATCGACTTATGCTGTATACAGCTTTGGGGCTCAGCAAAAAAATTCAACACAAATAAGTGTTCCAAAACTTAGTTCATTGACGACTCTCCAATGCGTGCACCTTATGTCCCAAACCTAACCTTACATAACGATTTTTATAAGAAAACTTTTAACGAAGAATCACGATTGTTTTACTCGTACTTTCACAAGCAACTTATATTCCAACATAATGCTCTTATCAATAACCTTTCTGCTCCCAGGAAATGCTAGGCACAGGCTAAAAAGGAAGTGGTATTGTGACCTTATGAAATTACCAACTTAAATATATATAAAAGCATATAAATACGTTCCCAACCTCAACAATATTAAATTTAAAAAAAAAAACTTTTTTAAATAAAATAAATAATAATTAATCAAGCTAAGTGTCATCTATGTGTAGCTTCTTGTTTGACATTTCGCGTAAATGTTATTACTTCTATAACATAAACTTATTGTGCATAAACTGTACCTAACTGTAACTGTTGTACCTATATAAGTTTTAAAAGAATTTTTTTTAATTTAATATTATTACCTAGGGCAATAAATTGAATTTTTTAAAGGCAGAACTCTTTTTTTTAATACAAATCCGTGCCCTAGTTATATAAATTAATAAAATGTTTGGTTCAATACATTCACTGTGATTCATAATATTTGTTTATGAACAATACTGCATGTTTCGCTTAATTTTTTTTATGCATAATAATGCCAATTGGCAAACAAGTACATTTGGACACAGTTAAAAGTTTAAAGAAATTACTAGCTTGGTAAATATTTTAATGGTAAATATTTGAAATGTAGTTTGTTACGTCTAGTTTAATTTCAAACCTTATTTTCGTGTTCAATTTGTTGTAGAAAAAACAAAAGTTTGAATCTTTTTTAAAATTATAGTTGATTTAATTTTTATTCATATTATCATATACGGTAATTTTGATAATTTATATGGAATAACTCGTATCATTTGAAAATTGTTTTTCTTTTTAGATTTGATATAGAAAAAATAAAATATTTATATTCATATTTACCTACTACAGATTGTCGCTTGTGTTCCATATAATTTTAAAATCACTGAAAATATATGTTCATACCTATTTTAACACAAAAATAAATGTTCGTTCTTCATACAATTTATTATTCTGCAGTTAATCATTTGGCTTATCAAACATAAGGTTAGCTATAATTGATGTTTGTCTAGACGCATGATACTATGTATAACAAGACAAATGTTCAATTTAACTTATTTCAGTTAGCTTTTCAAAAAATAAATACTTTATTTCTAAAGTTTTACTCCTAATTAGTGATTATTTATTTAATAAAAGAATACTTTTACTAAAAATAAATACAAGCAAAATTGTGTTAATTAAAATCACAATCTACAATTATAATTTATTTAACAAGTGTTAAAAAAGCATACAAAGACAAATATCTATGGTTTTAGAGGTAAAGCTTTAATTATTTAATGTAGTAAAAATATAAAAATAATATAATTCAAAACAATTAGGTAATATAATTCAATATAATTAATATTGTGTGAAAGTCAAACCGTCAATCTATTTTCTATGCACTAGGTTTAGTTCCAGTACATTGTATTAGAAAAATTAAACTGTTGACGATTATATATGTTTGATTTCTTATCAGTATTATTCTTTCGAAAAATTCTTTTCGGGTGTTATTTCTTATTATTTAAATCACTGGAATTTAATTTAAAGTTTTTAAATTCACGATGTCTTTGAAATAATAAGATATTGAGTTGGTAGAAATAAAGTTTAATTAGAATTAGAGTTAATAATATGCGATGATGTATGTGATGCAAACTAACAATTCACCTTCTGTACTTTTCGATAATTCACAGTTTGTTATTTACTATATGTGTTGTGGCGTATATTTAAAATAATATTACATAGGTATTGGTAAGCCTTAGAATAGTGCACTTTTCACTTTTGAAAAAGCTTTAAATGAATATAAACTTGCGTTTGTTTGTGATGGTTATATTATTATGTACCTAGAGACATGACTCGTATATGTCGAAGGGTTATTGTTAAGGCGTTTTACTTGTTTGTTGTCTGTTGACTATTCTGAACGTATTCCCATTGAGTTAATTTTGAATGAAATAACTTAGTATAAGGCTTTTGTGTTGTGTTGTATAACAATGGATTTACATTCAAGCACATATTATTATAATGTTGAATTTAACTGATATTGTTATTTAGTGATTGTTATGAGTTTTTTATGCATTTATTTTGATATTAAAAATGAGCAAAACAAAACATAATAATTGGTCATCAGTTTACCGATTAGTGTTTAATATCCACAAAAGACTTAATAATTTCGTCAAAATATAAATTAACTTATACTTTAATAAATTAAAATTATACACGTTATTAGTTTTTAGTATTTTGAAGAAAAAAAATTACTTATATAATAAAATAGTTAAAAGTATTTTATACCACTGAATATAATATCAATAAATTAAATTTGAATGTATCTTTTAGACCCCTTTGAAGCGAGCGTGGTATTTTAATTGTCAGTTAAATTTCATAATGTCAACAATCAGCTGTTTAGTTAAGATCGTCTGAAATTAATCATTTCTTTTATCGGTAAAAACTATATTAAAGAATTCAACATTTCGTCATTTTAATCCTATTTCATGTCTGGGAATTAATAACTCTTATTAAAAATCCTATTCATAATTCCAAGTATTATAAATAAATGTTTTATCTTTCAATTCACATAAGCAGTATATTTTAATTTTATATTTTCAGTAATAATAGTTGAAAGTTAAAATTTTCATTGTAATATGTAATATTAATTATTATTCAAAGTTGTAGCTATTAACTATTATACATGTCTGGTGATGTTAACATTAACAACTTCCTCGTGGTTAGTATCAAATATTTATTCATAAGACCACATCCTCCGTCTATGATACTTTTCAAATAATGTATGATGTTCCATTTAATATCAAAGTTTAGTATATTGCTAAAAGGAGTAAAACGATCATATATTAGTATAAATATGTATAAGCCAACTACACATACGAAATAGACATGTTGTGTTATGGAAACTTAACATTTCGGTACATCAATAATTTATGGAAATAAATATAATTAATATTTTACAAATTTCTTTTGTTGTATACATATAATAATTTAAGAATACGAATTTTAAGAGTATAAATCATATAAGCCATTATTTTGTTTGCATATTTAAAAAGATAATATACACCTAATCGACATTTTTACGAAAATATAACACGAGGCGGTCATGATAAAGTATATTTTGTGTTATTTATTTAATTTTTTTCAGTAAATACAAAATTGTGGCAGTAAAAACGTCAAAAGCACTCAACAAGTGTTGTAAAAACAATGTAATTATATAGGTCTGCTATGAGATAATACTGATGAATGCATTTTTCCTCGACAATTTATTCATTTGTTTCATGCATATTATTAATATTCCCCTCATACCACATACTGATGATTTATTATTTTAATGCTGTTCACATAAAAATATGTCAATTTCTTACATTCTTGATTTAATGGAAGTATACTAAACAACAAATTAAAGTTATTAGTTTTCTTAACTTTCAAAATTACAATTTACAAATATAATTAAAACTGTGGTTCACTAATTAGTGTAATCTACATCTTTACGAGGTCATAAAATTAATTCAACTAAGTTATTCCTTTGTAACCCTGTGTTGATTATTGTTGTTAAGAGTGACAAAAATTTGAATTATATAAGTTTGTTAATTAGTTTCCGAGTTTTAGCATAATTGAAAAATTAGGCTACTGTAGTATGGCCATAAAACTATAATATTAATGATCAAAATGTGTGAAGCTGATTTGTATTGTCATCTACGATGATGGTCATCAATAAATCAAAAAGTCAAAGTATAGTGATTAGATTGGGTCAGTAGAGGACTTTATAATATAATAATCCAATTTTGTTCCAGTGACCTAACACTGTATATATAGTATACAATTTAAAGTTTTAAGTTTACCATTTAAAGTTTTTGGAGTGAATGACGCCAAGAGTGAACAATCTTTTAAACGTTTAGAAGTATCTAAAATTAAATTATTTTATTATTTCAAGAACATGCGGAAACTCATGGTAGTTATAGGTACTGAACTTTAGTTTACGGGAAAAAAATTTAAATAAATCTATACACCGAACGAAACAGTTATTACTTATTACAAATGTTCGGATACCTACTCGTCTGATTTAACATCAGACGAAATGTTGGGTAATTTAAATTGTGTTTTAGTTGCAATTAGATGGTTTATTGGCCTGTATATCTCTTTAATAAAAAAATTAATATTGAGTAGTTGTAAGCGGTGACTGTTATTTTTTTTATACCTATATATATTTCTAAAATCGATTAATTGTTGCATCCTAAAAAATAGTGTTAACCGAGTAAAGTGTGTAGTTTTTCGCTAAAACCTTTTAAGTTTTTGAAGTTTTCTTTCTCCTTGTTGAAAACTAATTTAAATTTTTCAATTTAATATCCAGATAGGTGATTTTAAATTTTCGTTTAATTTTACATTATTCTGCGTGAATAAATATGAAGAAGTTTTTCACTGTGGAAACGTTTCCAAAGATAACTACTTAATAAAAAAGCATACATGTGCTTATAAAATTAATCAGCTATAGGTACCGTGTTCCATTTGTGATCCTAGTATAAAGATATATTTATTATTAAATCTGTTTGATAATAGACATTTTTAATAAAAATTCACTCATCACTTTATTAAAAAAAAAAATTAACATTTTTAATTCATAATACTTAAAAGTTGAACATTATTTTTTTATCATTTAATGAAGTTGAAGAAACGTCCAAAAACAATAGGTACCTCTTGAACTCAGTTCAGATTCGTTTTATGAATGCGATAACAATTTGTTTTTTTTTCAATTTAATATAACAACAGGTACAATAGTACTCATATACATCGAGAAAAGCGAGCGATATGAATACCCTATACCCGGTATCCCTATCTTGTCCATGTTTATACTATACAGAATTTTATAGCTTTTAGTGAAATTAACTTTGATACAGATAAAGCTGTAACTCAAAGCAATATTATTATGTTAGCGTTCAGTATAAACCGAAGGAACCACTCGGTTGGTATTCTATAAAACCGGAAACTGTGTTGAATAAGTATATATGTGCAACGGGCTTTGAAGTAAATAAAACAATAATAATGCAGAAAGCTTAAATACACATTGTGAATTCAATAATGCAAACTTTATTTATTTTCTTTGGTATTGCCTGAAATAATGAGTCCTTGTAACAATAATATAACGTGAGATGGATATTTAATAGTGTTTTTTTTTGTGTTTTTTAAACAGGTACTTTGTAAGCTGCAATTAAATGATGGGCAGATTAATTTTCTTTGAATTAACAATAGTTCTTTTTTATGTTGCCACGCAGCATTTCTAATTTTCAAACATATTTCAGTGACATCGTGACGACTTTCTTTATAATAAAGACTCGCGCATAACGCTTTTCACCCAATCACCGTGTCCAATATGAATGGATAACGCCGATGGGCCCATAAAAGCACACGGACATAAGCGTCTTCCACGACTATTCCACGCAGACGTTAACGTCTCTACCGCAACCATTCCGTGAATATAATAATAATATGGAGACGCATCATGTCTATAATGTCCTTAAAATATGTCACTCGAAAAAAATAAAACAAAGTAATAAAATATAATTATTATTGTAATTTGTTTTCGTCGTCTAACGTTCGCCGTACGTCTCGTCGTCGGACAACATATACCGCATACTTTTACTCCAAAACTCCGAAGTTCAACGAAGCTGCGGCACTCGCATTATTTTGTCGACTGTCGAATTACCATATAATTCACTATAACGGAGAAGTTTCTGAATTATTTGTCGGTGCGTCTTCAAACGGCGGCGCCACATATAATATAGTGCTATACTATAGGATTTTATCAATACGTGTGTCAACGTTCATATTATACTCGTTGATATTAAAACCTCGGCTGCTGGTTTGTATATTATTTTTCCATGTTATCTGTATCATTCTATGTCTTCTGCGTGCACGAAGTCAGCTATGATATTATATTATTATTAATTTTTTTTTTTATGCATATCGACGGCCAATGGCTGTAAACCGTACTTTAAACCGATGTAATATAATAACATTACGCCATACTAATCGTGTGATGTATACATGCAGCCGATCGCCGTTAAAAAGATAACGCCAACATAACGCCCTTGCCACGACTTTCCGCGAACAGTGCATGACCGTTGTGTTACGAACGCAAACGTTTCGTTTACTTATAATACGAGTTGGTCGAAAATAATATTATGATGCCCTTAAATGTCGATGGATGAAAATTAAATATAAAATATTATTATTGTTGCTATATAATTTGTTTTCGTCCGGCGTTCGCCGTCTGCCTCGTCATCGGACAACATACCCCATACTATATCACTCTTAAACTTTAAAGTTTAACGGAGCTGGAACTCGTATTATTTTCTCTTTCCGACTGTCAAATTATGATATATTTTACCATAACGGAGAAGTTTCTGAATTATTTGTCGGTGCGTCTTCAAGACGGCGGCGCCACGATATATTATATAGTGCACTACTATCGGACTGAATGAATTCGGCCTTGTACATGTATGTTTATTAATATTAAAACCTTGGCTGGTAGTTTGTGTATTATTTTTCTATGTCATCTATATCACACTATTTTCTCTACACGAGCGAAGGCAGTGGATATTATATATTTTTTTGAATTTCATATATCGACGGCTAATGGTCTTAAACCATAATTAAATCAGTTTACATTATTATATTATGTCATATTTGACGTGACCTATGTGGCTATGTGTGACCAACACCCGTTCAATCTTTTCATGAAATTACCAATACTAATCATAAATACATAAATACTAAAGTATGATTTTATTTTATTTTATTTTACATTTTTACTAGAAATGCTTTATTCCGTAATTACGATTTTCTCTCGAGTTTAACTAAAAATGGTTAATTTTATGCACAATACATTATTATATACTCAGACACCCAGTAGGTATACCCATATATATATAAAATTAACAACAATAACACATGTATTCATTAGTACTGCAGTTCTCATTTTCCCCGCGTCTAATAATCATTTAACATTTAATAATAGTACAAAATCCGCTGAGCTCGGACTTCAAGAGACTGAATTCAGAGACTATATTGGATTCCTGTGGAAATTACACAGAACTCGTAGGGATAAAAGTTTGTGAAACGTTACATATTATTATTATAATGTTTAAAAATATCAAACTATAATATAAGTGCATCGAAGAATAAACATAGCATCTTAAATATTGATTGATAATTTATAGAAAATTAGAAATAAAATAAAAGTATAATATCGTTGATATTTAGCTAATATAATATATAAAATATTAATTTATATAAAATATACCGTATACTAATAATATTTAATGCATAAAAATAAACAAAACTTTTAGCAAATATTTATTTAAAACTGAATAAATGACATACCTATACCTAATAATAAAAGAATATATATTTTTTAAAGTTTTTAGATGATTTGTATACATGCTCAAAAAATATTAACGTTTTAATGGAAAATGTATCTAAGCTTGAAATGTGTTCGAAACTCTTCGCAGTAAAAAAAACTTCTTAGGTTATGCAAAAAATATTAGTCTGAAGTACCACCTGTGTCCATCATTTTCAATCGATTTATGAAAGTTTTGGTGGTTTTTTAGACTGTAGTGCTTCATAATGTTTTTATAAGAAATTAAATCATAATCGTCACAATTTTAGATATTAACTTAAAAGGTATTAATTAGGTATTGAAAATAAAGTGTTCATAATTTACGTCATTTTAAATTTATACTTGGATTAAAACAGTTATTATTATTAGATTATTAGAATCTATTTGAAATTCAATCTGTGACTCAGCGGTTGTATTGAAATAAAATGTTCAAATGTTTAGTAATGATAATTTTTATTAGGCTTATTGATTCTAAATGAAATTGATATATTTGTGATATTATAATGACTTTATTTACAAAATAATGTTTGGTTTGCTCCAATAATAAATGCTCAAAATATTTGAACAGCATTTTTTGATTTATTTTATTCATAAACATTGTTTTATGTTTTGTTGTAAATATGAAAATACTAAAACGTTTATTGAGGATAAAGTTATATTTATCGTACCTACAAGACAATAGGCGTATTCTTTAATAATATTTGCTTTGAACTAATAATATAATATGATTATTCACTTACTTATCTGTCTATGCTAGTACCTTAATGCATTTTTTAACATTTGAAATATTTATAAAATACATTTTATTTATAATATTAATATATTATTGCAGAGCACTGTGCCTTACTGAGATAGCTCATGTGTAAGCCCTATTTTTAAAAACAATGTTACTCAAAATTAGCAGTAACAGATAATCATCTATTTATAATTTTTGACAATATTTTTGATAATCAGTTGGTTTACTATTTCAGGATGACCGTACAACCACATGGTTTGCCTGCTATAATTTATTGCATCAGTGTATTGTTACTTCAGTCGATCCAAAATATTGTTATAAGTGCTGAAAATCGGCTGTTAAGTGTTAATTTAGATGTTATATTAATTGTGTAAAACAAACTTCAGTATATTACAATGTGCGTTTCCCTATTTGTTTCCAACATATTTACACCTATGAAATTGTTTATTAGACATTAGTGACCACAATAACATAATATGATAACCGATTCCGGTAATATTACTATAAGTCTATACTTCTTCGTAACAATAATATTTTTGGCCACCATAATTAATCATTATTTGCCTTTATATCTTCCGATCCTGGATTATAATATCTATCCATTCGTGTAGGTTATCTAATTTTTCCAAAATAATTTATAACATCCAATAATAAGACAACGCTACTATTTAATATTTATGATATTAGTATGTAGGTAGTAGATACTCTTTTTTAATTGATTCATTGAACTTACTTTTGAACTTACAATTTATGAATTTACAAGTCACATCGTATTTTAATTAATTTGAATACATTGTAGTTTGATTTAATACTCAATTTCAATACAAACTATAATATTATACAGAATATACCTTGTGGTAATAGTTGTCTATTAACTTTTATGTTAAACGTACCCGATATCGTCTTATTACATATGTAGAAGTTTTAATTAAGCTTGATATGTATTACATTTAGAGATTATCATTGTATGCGAATGAGCATATCGCAGTATTAAAAATTATTCATTAATAATGTAATAATAATTAAAATTCACCAAATTGTAATGTTATTAAGAACCAGAGGTATTGATGAAATAAATTTTATAATTTAACTTACAAATAATTAGTGTAATCAATACAACTGATACAATTGTAATTCTACTTTTCTTTTGAATTCTTGAAGTGCATTGTATATTAATCAGATAATTTAATAGAGTAAAATAATATAAAATACGATACCTTTATACAATTAATAGTATTTCTATATCAGTACAATAAAAATAATTTGTAAATCGCAATTAATCAATCATAATATATAAGGAACAATTTTGAAAATTGAAAACTGATAAAAACGAATATTTTAATAAATATTATTTGTAAGAAAATAATGCAATCTATTCTAAACAAAATAACCAATATAATCATACTATATATTATATAATTATTTGTTTACGCTTATAGTCTTTTTTCCTTCAATTTACACAATCAGACATCATGCAGCCTATATATGATTTTAATTTATCATATTATATTATTCAGAGAGAATGTATAAATTGGTTGTAACCTGTAAGCACAGCATATTGATTTTGTTTTCATATTTATCTGTAATCACTTTTTTATGTTAAAGTAATGCTCTACAACTTTTATACAACACCTTTATGAACAGACAATTAAGCATTTGCGGCGCTTTTTCAATTTTTCCCAATAGTTTCTCCAATCGTAATGAAAAACTACAGAGAACTGTCAAAAATGTTTTTAAAAAAAATTGATAGCATGCCCGGATTAACCGAGTTTAGATCAGAATTTTCATTAAAATGCGATAAATGCTCTAAAATTAGATTTCACGCGTGCCATTATTTAATATTATTTTAAGGAAGTTCAAAGGTTTCACTGAGTTACCTTGCACAGCCATGTAAAAGTTTATGCTTTTAATTTATTTCAATCATTTGCATTTAAGTATTGTCTTTACATTTTGTTCAACTGTTTCAAATATTATAATTTTGAATATATTTTCGTCCATTCTCGACTACTTTCTCAGAAAAAAATAAAATTGAAAATAAATAATAACATTTAGAACACTTATTTCGAATTAAATAATTTTAAGACAAGGTGGCAGGATGTTTTCAACCAAACACAAATATTTAAACCTTAGTTTATATTTTATCTTTTGATAGGTAATACATAAGGCATAACCAATTATTTATGGGTATATAATGTATGCTACGACCATACATTTTTTAGTATTTGATTTTTATAAATTTTAAGTATGCTGAGTAAGAGCTTTGTAAAATGTAAATATGTTATAAGTTTATATTATCATCTATACAGACACCACCAGGTAATAATATTATTATAATTTCTAAAAAGCAAAGACAGTAATCTAAATATTTTTTTTTAAAAATATATACAGGTTGATTACCCAGATAAGCTAACTCCCTTCTTTAGTAATAATTTTCAAGGTTATTACTTAAAGACCTAATTTCCAAAACTTATATTGTTATCATGCCAATATATTAAGAGATTCCTACATCGATAATATTTTTTTTCCAACTAAGACCTACTTTTTTAATTCATTTTTTAAGAATGTTGTTGTAAATAATAATAAATCAAAATTCCAAAAAGTTGTTTCTGAATTACTAAATTTAATGTTTGATGGATAGGATAATTGTCCATGATAATAGATTTGATATATAGATGATTATTAATAGTAATTATTACACAATAATAATAGGTATATTAGCATTTAATAATTTCCAAAAATTCACATAGGTACCAAATTAGTACTAAACTAAATATAACATATGTTTTATATTTGAATGTAATACCATGATTATAAGAACTATTATCATGAGTACATAATGTTTTAAAATTTAATCTATACTAGTTCAAGTTTTAATTTTCGAAAAAAAATTTGTTCAACAATTTACAGTAAAAAAAGAGCGGACATAATTTGAAAAACGAAGTTTCTCAAAATACTGCTTAAATGGTATAAAAAATATAAATCGATGAAAATAAGGCCTTTTAGTACAACAAAATATTCCAAAAACCAGAATTTGAATAGTGGCATTATAAAAGCTTGGGGAATATTACTGTATATAATAATATATTTTTAAAAATCATTAAACTATAAGCATTTGTTTTTTCTTTAAAGTCGTTTTCCTTTTTCAACAGTAAATAGTTGATGGAAGGTGGTTCCAAGATAACCAGTAGTTGCTTGAATATTTGCTTGTAAATTTATAAACAGCCTAAAAAAATAAATATAATAATTATTAATTTACATGAATTTGTAAAGTCATCTTTTCAGATAAGACGTGTAGGTAACACACGACCTACTTACCATATTGTATATACAAGCAAATAAAATAGTTTCACAGTTATCATTAAATTTAATTAGAAAACTATAGAAAATTCCAGAAAATTTTAAAATATATTATTTATTTTTATTTGTGTTATATGGTTTAAAAGTTTTACACTAAAATTTCAGTTTACTAGACTTGACATTTTTTTGAATATTATTTTATTTTTCTCGTGTTTTATAAACTGTATACGTTTTATACATTAAAAAAAATCACAACTCTCATTGCACTCCTCAAGGTAACATAATTAAATTCGTGAAAAATAACTATACATAGGGTAGTATTTTTTTATCGCTACCCAGGTATTTGATGTTTTTTTTATACTTTTAGATGTTCATACATTTGGAGAATAAAAAAAATATATAAAATAGTTTGTCCAAAAAAGTAATATCGTTTTATGCCTGGGTAAGATATGGTCTGGTAGACGATAAAATTACATGCCGCAGTAAGTTTGCGTAGTTGGTCATAAAATGTAAATACAATTAACAATATTTTAATATAAAGAATGTTTTGTTGCATTAAACTGTAGTAAAAATATGGAAAACGCATCGATGAACTACGATGTCACGAGTGCCTGGTTTTAAAAATTCCATGGGGAGGGGGGTACCTGAGCTATGATCCACTCTTTATTTTTAAAAACAGTTTGATTTTATCAATATAAATTAGTTTATCATATTCATTTAACATCCAATAAATTAAAAGAAACAAAAATGATCATAATAAATTTACTTCAATACCTATTTTTTAGATTTGGATACATAATTATTATATTTTACTATTGGTTAAACATAATATATACACATTACACATATTCAACAATTCCAACAGTCGAGGAGTAGGAATAATTTATAATAATATAGAATCTTTTTTAATAATGTTTTTGTATTGATAATGTTCCAATAATTGATCGATTCATAATCCCATTAAATCCCAATTTAATATAATGTTAAAGAACTCCTATAAGAATAATAATAATAATATGATTCATTGTTCTATATTTGATCTATAATGACTTACAACACGTGTATAGATTTCCCTTGTTCAGTTTACCGATTAATTATTATTTATACGGCCATACAGATGCGGATTATTATAATTTATATTATAATATAATATTAAATATACATATACCAATTTGTTAGTATATAGTTTTTGAAATTAACTCTCTACATGACATAAATTATTCAACATTTTTAACACACCAATTAATTCAACTTTTAAGTTTCATTAATTGACAGTATCAATAATGTGAGTTTACCTTCTAAATAATAATTTTCAAAAAAGAAAAAAACCCTAGATACCTACGCATTATTTTCAAACCTGTAATACATTTAATTTCTCTACCTCAAACCCTAAAATAGCTGAACCTTTTAACAAATAGTAAATTTTACTTATAATTTATTAACATTCAAGATACTTAGTTAATTTTAATGTATGTATAAAGATTAAAACAAGACGATTTTAATAATACATTAAAAAACATTAAAAGCTTTCTGTAAACTATGTTACAGAAACGTAATATTATATTACTATACAATAAACGTCATTATACCTATATTGAACATATTATCTAGTAAAGTACGTCAAACGAAATAAGAACAATGGATTTTTAGAAGTATAAAAATTTAAGCTTAAAATTTCCAATAATATTAAAAATCGTCTACTTGATTTTAAAACGGAAAACTTATTAACCACGTCTTACCTACGGTATAATAATAATTATTTTCAAACCATATCGCATTCTTTTATTTTTATATTTTAATTAATTGTACTAATTATTATGTCCCCGATGCTTGTTCTAAACCTAAATAATTTTCGAAATAAATAGCCATACTTGATGAATGCTATTTAGCTATTTTGAGTGCAAAAGAAAAAAAAATTGTATTTGTTACACTATCTCTTTGTCGAATCTTACCTCTCTTTCGGAATTCCAAAAGTTTGATGCATATAGTCAGTTATAACTTCCATGTGTTTGGGATTCATTTCTGGTCCCAAACTCCCAATACTTGTTATTTGAATAAATCCACAGGGATCATTAGATCCACCAACTGTCATTTTTACACCCGGGTTCACTGTTGATACGCAATACTATAAATAAGCAACAGTTTATTATTGATATTATATTTTAACATTATTAATAAATACAATTATAAACGACTTTCGTTACATAACTAATGCAATAATTATAACATTTTAGTCATTTTAATTTCGTTCGAATATACTTAACTCAAAAATAACAATTCAATAACATTTTAAAAATAAGACATAAGAAAGTTATTTTTTTTAAAGAATATTGTTTTTTTGCCCAAAATTCAAAAGCTCAGCAAATATAATTTATTTTCTTCCAAATTATATTGACTTAGTTAATTAGAGACTATTCATTTAAAGTGTATAACAAGATAACTCAAATACAACTAGGTATAGTTGATACGTGATTTAAAAAATAATCAAAGTTAAAAACGACTTTGTTACATTGTACTTACTGATTGTCTTTTCCCTAGATTTTTAGAAAGAAGACTAGTACATGTGCTCAAAAAATCTTCAGGAATTTTTGAAGCTGGTAGATTTGTGTCAAAGCTTAAACGTGGCATTTTGTTGTTTTTCGGAACGTATTACACCACTAACAATCAACACAATAATAGATCATACTTGGATGGAACTGCCATATTTATGTCTCTATCAAACCATTGACATAATTGTTATGTCCCGCTCATTTTTTTTTTTTTTTTGAATCAACTGATAAAAAATATTATATAAATAATAAAACAAAATCATGATAAGATCCTAAAATGATATATTAATAGCATAGATATTCAAAAAAAAAATCCTTCACGGAATTATAAACCACATATTTATTTCACATAATTTGTAATCTATTATACGTAATCTATTTGCCAGGCGTCATTGATTTTTTATGTTTGACGAGAAATATTAATGATTAATACATTTATGTTACAATATCTTACAATTAATGATGTAACTTTTTTTTTGCTATTTGTTGTAATATTATTATATCAAGTTGTTAAATTATATAATGCAAATTATGTGTAAGTAAATGTTGTGTAAAATCGGAGATATAATTACACGTTAAAGAGTAATAAATCATATGCTTCGACTTTGTTTGTTAGAAACCGTTTATTTTTTTATTAATTTACATTTATAAATGCATATTTTGTTCAAGTTATTTAGTCCATTCAATTATATCTCTAGCTACATAATATGATCTACCTACAACAATTTGATTTGTCGATTATTTACTTTTTTTGTCCGACATATCATTTTTAGTTCGCTGTATTTATCGACTAACTATGTTATATATTGTATTATCGAGGAATCTCCGAAAAGTAAGTTTACCTATGCTATAGGAAACAAAAAAAACTGTGTTAATTTACGAGGCAGGATATAAAATATTTTTCATCATAATCGCCATTATTCGCTATACGTTTTGCTGCCGTGTAACATAAGCCTTTACAGAAAAGTAAGTGTAATTTTTTACCAACTATTCGGTAACTTCGGTGATGACTTCAATTACACTTGCCAATGAATTTCATCTGAGAAGTTTCAGGAAAAATGAAAAAATGTAAAAAAAAAAAGAAACCTTTTCAGAAGTGAAGCTGAAGTCATCACCAAGGTAACCAACTGCAGGTTAATCAGAATTTATAGAAATGTGTGCCATATTACCTAGGTTACAAAAAATGTGTGAAGAACAACGGAGATTATGTTGAAAAATTCTTTACATCTTGCCGCAATACTCAAAAGCTTTTTTTTTTTTTTTATGTTAATTATTTCTATGACAGGTCATAAGGAAACTTACTGTTCGGATAACACCTCGTGTATCAAATAAATTCATATCAGTGTTCGTCAAATTGAACAACTAGTTCAATCAATATTCGTTTATATATAATTTTAAAAAAAAAGTGCTAAAATTAGTTTTAAAAAAAACTAAATAAGGTTTTTTAATTTAATTATAATTATTATCTTTTTGTTAATCTATTTAATTTACAATTATAAAATTGACTAGGTTGCTACGGTTGAACGTGATGTATCGAGAGTTAACATCGCTATGTGTGTTTTACCGATGCCTATCGAATCACTTTTGAAGGTCAACAAAATCAGATTTTGGAAAAAGCTCTTCGTCATGTAAAATTAGAGATCAGCCTGGTTCAGAATATACCAATAAGTGTACCCTAGTACGTTTAGCCGTTGTCGAGAAATCGCGGGGACAAACATCCAGACAACCAGACAAGTTCAGAGTTAAATAAAACCCTTAATAGTAATGAAAATAAATGAATATACAAAGGTAAATAGTCCATGTAAAATAATTAATTTATACAATAATTATGACCGAGTAAAAATAATACAAAACTGTTTTAGTGAAGAAAATAGCACAAAAATTATACTTTCAATAAATCTGATAACTAAAGAATTATTTATAAAGGATATTATATAACCTGAATGATCCATAAATATTAAATAATTGTACAAGACTCATTTTACCAATTTCAAGTTACGTGTTTTAATAAAAAGTTCAAACGTTTTTTTATTAATTTTAACTATCTTTTGTGAAAGTACTGGTTTTAAACAAAACATTTCGAAATGTAATATTTGTGACAGTTTGTTGATATAAATATAATAGGAATTTTCAGTAGTTTATATTTGCAAGTGTATTTTTGGTGCTTTACCAGACATTTGCAGTAACAGATCCTTCTGTAATTTTAAGTACAGTACCTATACATGTATTTTGTAAATATTTGAGTACCTATTTTAAAATTGTCATCTTTAGTTAATGTATAGTATACATTATAATATACAATTCGTGTGTTACATTTCACTGGCATTCGGAAACATTTTAATTGCATTCTATTAAATTTCTATTAGCATTAATATTTTTAATCATATTAAATGAGCGACCCATCATTTTTTTTTCTAACAGCTTTGGTAATCAATAAACGATTAATCATGCAACTCATGAAGCAACTCATAATCAATGTCAAGAACCATTTGAATTAATATCATTCAGACGATTGTGTAATGTGTTAGTTATATATGCTTTATACATATACATGGCATATTAACTCAAACTAGGTAAAGTTTATTATCTTAAACAATAGAGCCATAGCGGAAGCATATATGCAAACTAATAACTATAGATAAGAAACTTTTGTGCTCAGGCCGCTTCTAGCGTATCTATCTAAACTTAAATACATTATAATCAGTATACTGTCTAATTCAATAACTTATTGATAAAATAAATATTATCTTAAGAATAGTATTTGAATCATATGTAATATAAAAGTAAAATTAAAATTAAAATACCTTATGTTTTTTCACGGTAGTCGGTAAAAAAAAAATATGGAAAAAAAGCTCAAGAAAAATCCATCAGATCGAAAATTCAAAAAAAAATATACGATACGAATCGTTCTCCGGTAATAAATCTCTCGAAAATAAACCCACAGATAAATAAAAGCATAAGTGTGTTACATAACATAATTGTACTACAATATAAGTCTGTATTGTGTAACACAATATTTAAGTATTTAGTATGCGTACAAATCACCAAATAATGTTTTGTCACAACCTATATTACAATCATTCCAAACTAATCACATAAATCTACCGAACGACAGTTCTTAAATATTAACCTAACTTACTTGGAAAACGTAACTTTTGCCCAAAGATTCGATTGGATGGTCTTATCCAAAATTGTATATTTTGAAAAGCCATGATCACTTTCTCATAATTCTAGATAATATACAATAACACCTCAATATAATTATAGTCCCTGCAAAGTGCCAAGTTAGATATAAACCCAAACAAGATAATTTTTACAGAATTTTTCAAAACTGAAATGACTCATACATAATTAAATCAGAAATAACATATACAGAAGATGTATTTAAAAGGTTCACATTAGAAGCTCGAAATCTTTTAAAAAGCTAACTAACCATTGAAACCGGTTTTATGGTGATACTTGTCATTTCAGAACAAGATAATTCATAACTAATACATTTAAAAATAAACCCAAAACGAGATTATTAAAAATAAGAAAATCTACAAAAGTCAAGCATTAAGAGGCAAATATTAAAACAAATACCCAAGAAACATAAGAATGACAGTTTCCTTTTTTTGTATTAGAATACTTAAATTACAAATTATTCGTTTTTTATCATAAAATGTATCAAATAAACTTGCATTCAGTATTTTGACAAAGAGCGGTGTCTCAATATTTAAAACCACTTTTCAGTCGGTAGAATATTTAAATTTATTTTTAGTGAAGTCAATGTGGGTGGATTCATCAAAATATATCGAATGAATGTATATTTTGCAAAAAAACAACAAATATTGTTTTTCGTCAAATATAGTTTTGTTTGTGTGTTTTTATAGCGAGTTTATTTTTTCAATAATTGACACTGTTCATGCGTCAACTGATATTTTATTGAGTATAGCATTACATAAATAATTTGATTAAATTCATTTCATTTTAACTAAAGCAAAAAAAAAGACTATACTACTGCAGTAGAGATGGAAACTATTTGAATATTTGAATATTCAAGACTCGAGTAGCTTCTCGATCAAACAGTTAATTGTCCGAAATTTAATTTCACATGTTGTATGATACCCGTAATTACTAATATATTGATACAATTAACGGGAATATAAAGAACTGTCTAAAAACATTATAATTTACAAATGTATATAAAAAAACCATTATTCAATGAATATAACATTCATTTATTTGATATTCTAGATTATATTTTCATTCAAGATAATTTATTTATGCACTATAGGCGATATATAATACAAAAGAATAATTATAAAATGATAAATCGACAATATAATAATACGATAACATAGTCGGTAGAAATATTGACTGACATGTTTTTGAAATATTATATCTCAAGTAAAATTATAACAAAAAATATTGTGTTTTGATAACACAATTTATTGTACCTGTGTACGAAATATTTATGTTGTGGATATAATTATTATACCCATCATGGCTACCTGTAATACTGATTGGCAATAAATACTAATCGTGTGGCAGCGTACACGACAGCAGAGTGTGGTGACAGGGTGGGGCAGTACACAAGTGGTTTGGATAATAATATTATACAAAATCCATTCGGATAGCTTGCCTGCAGTAACTATAATAATGTCTGGCGATTAAAAATAGGAGCTATAAAACGAAAAAAATTGCGGTGTCCTAAAGTGTCGCAGGACACACCTCATTAGACTAAAATATTACAGTCTGAAGTGAATTTGAGTTCTCGGTTGACAATTAAAATTCATTCGGTGCGTTTAATTTGTCCTATTAATCACTAAAACATTATTTTGCGGTTCCGAACAAAATAATTACTCTTGAACGGACAAACATAATATAATATACTGCTGCGTATGTCTTATATTACCTATTGGAAGTTTAAATTGAATCGTTATCGACAATGGGATGAAGTTAAAATGAAAGGTATAGCTTATAATTGTGTTTACAACTATAACCATTTATATCAACAATATTATGTATTATTATGTAGGTACATCATATTATGATTTCATTGTGTTATAATACCGACGTCACAACGAGTTTGCATAGTTTTATTAAATTGACCAACTCAAACTATTTCCTTCTACAGCTCACGTGTGTGATAAGGATTTATCTATATTTAAAAAAATAAGTTTATACTTAATGAATGAATAATTGTTTCCCGTTTTCCCGGCTACAAACTTTTCTTGTGTAAACTTTAATCTAAAAAAAAATGTATGAGATTTAACATATTTATTGCATAATTAATACACATAGTTCAGTAAGTTATTTAAAAATATAAAACACATTTTTGTACTTAAAAGTTAAGAAAAAATAAGTTAAAAAAATATAATTTAAAATACAAACTTTATTTATGTTAAACCGTTTGTTAAGAAAATTTAACAATCAAAATATACTTTTATTTCAACACTTTTTTTAATAATATTTTTTTACGTGCCCTGAAAAGTATTAACTCTTGTATTGCTGTTATTTATTAATTTGATAAAAAAAAAAATATTATGTAACTCAAAATATATATATTTTTTAATTATTTGTTAATAATCTGGTTTGAAATAATTACATAAAGAACATTACAGTTCCATTATAGTATTCTCGCTGAATTAAAATGTTACATTATTTCTTTTTTTTTTGAAGAAATATTTAATGTAACTTTATTTCATAACTATAGTATGATGGTCATTTCCGTATAATAATCGAATTACGTTTTAGGAAACTAAGGAAATAATATCAAGAGTATTAATAATTAGTGGGAAATATTTAAATAAAATTAATAATTATAACTAATATATAATATACAAAACTATATTTATTTATTAAAATTAAATAGTTTAGGTACTAACTCTTATTGTACTTAATATTCGCCCGTAAAATCGTGTTTCAAAAAGCAACCTAGGTATTGATAAAGTATTCTATATTTTGTGGCTCATAATGTGACACATCATTTTAAAACAAATAGTGTGTTATTGTGTTAAAATTTTTTTTTTTTTATGTATAATGTTATATTTTCTACCATTACACTAATATTCACAAAAGGAAACATGATTAAAAACCAAAAATATGTTCTAATAATAATTTTTTCAAAATAATTCATAAATACAGGATAAATAACGAGGATACCTGACTTATGAAATAACTTGTGTTCTAATCAACTTATAGTTTTATAATTTATAGTTTCTTGCACTACACGTTAAATAAAAACAAATATTTTTATTTTTTAAAACCTACTGAAAATAAAAAATTTTATTAAAATTTTATTGGAAAAATTAAAATTAGACAATTTGTAAATCTGATTGTAAGAACAATTTTTAAAGTAAAAACATTTATCTAGTTAGTTTTTTAGAATTTTGAAAATATCAATATTTTTTTAAGTAAATTAATTTAGAAAATAAAAACATTTTTCGCAATATTATTATTGGGAGTTCTCTGACAGAAGTATAAGTATATTTCTTAAATTATTGACTAACCATATCATTTCCACAATTTTTGTAATCCTTTTTGTAGCATCATTTTTTTTTTTTCATCAGGTCATTCCGTATGATATTTTATTATTGTTTTAGGTATATTATTTAAAAAAAATATTCTTTTAGTTGAAAGCAGTAATAATTATAATCAAATTGAATGTACCACACTTCCGCATGAAGTGTTATAGCTGGTAGTTAAATATCGTTTAAACGTTTAGTGTTAATTTGTTGGTAAAAAGTATATATTTTAGATTCTAGGCTGGAAGAAATATATAAAGAAGAGTATATTGGTTTTACAATAACGGTATTATGTATTGTATGTGTCTTACGTGAAGTGTTGGAGCAGAAAATTTACCTCAATATTCAATATTGGGGGTGGTTTCTGGAACCTGGTAGTACTTTGGATATTCATAGGTAGAAAACACCGAGTGTTTTACCTTAAGGCTGTAAAATACTAACAATAAACCACAAAGAAACGGAAATATTTTCAAAACACCGATATTCGACAAAATAGTTTTTGTTTTTTATTGTAATTTATAAAGGATTAACCGTAGGAATTAGAAATTTTTTCCAAATGCATATACCGGTATTTTATAGAAACTGCATACATTTCATAATATTTTTACTCTATTTGTATTAGGTATAACATAATAAGTATTTATAAATATTTAAAATTGTTGGCTTTGTTTTTTTTCAATTTATGTTTATACGATTTTTGATACCTAAGTTAAATTACCTTATAAATGGTGCCTCATGAATTTTTGTTACAGAAATTAAAAATATTCAAAATACATGGTTTTTTCTCAAATTTGGACGGAATTGGATGGATATTTAAAATAAAGATCTTTCCTTCAACAGTTTTAGTTATTTCATTATAATATATTCAAAAAATATCAACTGTACAGACTTGATACTTTTTTCCATCAAATTGACTATACCCAATGACATTTTTAAAATATTTAAACTGATTTAAAGTAATGTAAACTAAACTAATTTAAAACCTTACTATATTATTACAGTGACCTATATGATCAATTACTAGAAACTTACCAAGAAGAGTTCTCCCTTTTTAAATAATCAGTATCGTATAGTTAAATACAAATTACGTAAAAAATAAAAATAAAAACTATAATATCGTAGTTTTAGAAATATGATATTTTAATTAAAATTACTTAACAATAAGATAACGACTAGAAAACTGTTTGGTAGAGTGGTTTCATATATTATTTTGCAAAATTTAAATTTAAATGTAATAATTTTTTGAAATTAAAAATTAAATATCAAATTAAATTTTAATAGTTAAATTACTAAATAGTAATTAAAATGTTTTAAAACATTGTAATTGTCGTTTAATAATAAATGTTTACTTTCCGAGTGCTCTTCTGAAAATTCACTTATTCGAAAAAATACAAAACTAAATTAATATTAATTAACTAAGTTAATCGACATTTTCTATTACTCACTTTTTATAGTCATAATTTAATATTTCTTTGATTATTTAAAAAATATCTTTAGCCGATCATTACTGATGGTTGTTGAACTATAATATTGACTTGTAAATTAAACTGCTATTATTAATTTTCAAACATTTCAATGATTAAAAGAAAATCGTTACTAGCGTTGACTAATTATTGTTCTAATGCAGAAATATTTTTTTGTACATTTTTATCCTTTAATTTTTCCAATTTTACAAATTTAATGTAAATAAAAGTAGATAGATAGGTAAAAAAAAAACACTGCAGAAGAATATTAGTGTTAAGTAATATTCTTTCTGATATTCTGTTCCAAATTATAAGTGTGAGTTGTGACTATAAAATTATTACATTTTCGCTCAGCCGCTTTCGACTTAAAGTGGCCGACTTCTTGTTTAACTATAGATATATGGTTTTTCGTTATATTATTATATACTATTATAATGAAAAACTTGGTAAAATAATTAAAGAATAAAAACAAAATTATGAATTTATAACTTTTAAACTACTTGTGAAAAATAAAATCTGTGTAACATTAGTGATGTTTATTTGTACATTTTTTATTTTTTCCCCTGTCTTCCGGTGTACATCCGCAACTTTCCCTGGCTTGACTTGGCATACTACCTTGGTCCAATTGCATTAACAATATCTGATACTTGCCCTGGCATTCATTATGGCGTTTTATCAACGACTCCAGTTCACTATGGTTGCCGGTCGTACAATTTAAGTCTTCTATGATCTTTTTGAGGACACCGATGAGTGTTAATAACTCATTGTGGAACTCCAAGTTGGTGGCCAGCGGTCCACACAGCCACCGGTCGTACAAACTACACACGTCATCCGTTAAGCGATTCGTGTTGGTTCTGATAACTAATTTAAGCTTCATACACAGGCATGGTTTGATTTTGCAGATTTCGGTGCCATCCTAAAGTAATTAACCATTTAATGATTTATACATTTATCCCTAACATTTATAAAATTTTACCTTTAAACAAATATTTTGATAATGGATCACTAAATAAATATGTGTGTAGGAGTGTGTATATTTGTGTGTCCGTTTGCTTGCACATGTGTGTATAAACTCGTTGTATAAACTGTTTAAAATGTAAATTAGTTTAAAACTATATACATCAATTAACGGATTAACCGAAATTATATTGATGGACACATATATTACATAATAATAATTCAATCAACCAGTGTTTGTTAATAATAACACCGATTGTTTGGATAATCTATATGAAATTTGTCGAATCTAACACGTATAGGTATGAATTAACTGCCAATATGTTTGACAAAGTAGCATTATGAAGCAACGTGGAAATTATGACTCATAACTTTTAACCGACATTTTAATTCACACTCAATAAAAGTAAAATACCTATACGGCTATACCTAAACAAACAAATTGTATGAATATATTATTATAAAATATTTTTTAAAGAATAATTGGGTACATTTTCATTAATATCTAATAGTTGTATCATCGTTTTCTTAGTATATTTTGATTTCAAAATAAACCACGGATATAACGAAAATTTTAATTCTTAGCCATTCATCTTGCTTCGCTCACGACATTGTAATATGACAAAATATTTGAAAGCTATAATAGATTACTCGTATTTAAGATCCAAAATGAGATTTCAAGCAAACGCGGTTTGTTGTAATAGAGCTGTTGATAGAACGTTTATCAAAATATTGTAAACGCTAGTAATTATAATATAAAAGTGCAATTTACGATCGAGGTACATCTATAATGTTTTCAAACTTATTTTTAAAAAATTCAAGTAATATTTGCAACATGTTACATCGAAAAACAATAAGGGCGTTTGATAGTTTCAGTAAAAAAGGACACGAGCAACTAGTAACAATAAAGGGATACCTAACGACACATCAGGATACCGTCCCCATTTTGTACGATTTTATTTTTGTTTAAAAGTGGTGTCGAAAATGTTTACGGATTTTTTAACTTCAGAGATACCAATAAATTAACACCGGTCCAACAAATCCGGCCTGAGCTAGGTATGGCACTTATATTGTGATCGAATAACATATTATTTGCATTCAAAACAATCACAGTTTACATGGGTAATATTGTATTCAGCTGCGACAAAACCGAGACAGAACTGTTAACGTCACGTATATACTATAGACTCCTATATAGTTGTTGTGTTGTTGCGACCCGCTCAGCTGACCGAGACAAGTAACAGTTCATCTTAATTAATCGTGACACAACGTCGGCGACCTCTAAAGTAATTAAAATATCACGGTAATCCATTAGCCCGTAACACGTGTTACCTTTTATGGACTACAAAAGATTTCGTTGGTTACCTAGGAACCGTCCACAATTAATTCGCCTGCGAATTTCGGCGTGGTTGTGTGTGTGTGTGTGTGTGTGTGTGTGTGTGTGTGTGTGTGTGTGTGTGATGTTGTGGAGGAGGGGTGCAGAGGAGGGTTACTCTTTTGTAGCTGTATATGAGTTACGTCCCGGTTGTATAATGTGCACTCGCAGAAACGACAGTCATAATATCTGCTAATTATTGTTGTTCGTTGTATAATTTGTGTGTCATCACAGCAAAAAAAAAACGTATAAAAGCTTATGCGTACCTACTGTAAGTACTAAAGAAAAATATAATATTGACCTACTAATAAATTATGACAAACAATAGCGCAATACGATCATATTATTATATTTTATGCATATAGGATGTAACGCAAAAACCGAATGGTGATAGGGGAGAGCAAGTTGTAGAGCATGAACTACCGAAGATCGGCTATGCTCTATGATTACAGTCTTACCTCGTCGCTTATTTTTTTTAGAATCCTAGTGGAGCGAGGGAGATATTGATTTTACAATTATGTGTATTTTTTTTTCGGTCAACAATTTCCGGAGCTGTAGAAACGATCAACAATTTTTGTGCGCCTTTACATTATAGAGTCTATCACTTTAGGTTGGAAATTTAACACAGATTGTACTCGGAGATGGTCGTTTTTGCAGCTTTTTTTTTTACCTACGCAGTTTTATCTCAAAAACCCTGCGGAATTCGAAAAAAAACATTGCTTATGCCTTTAATAGTTTTTTTCTCTTTGTCTTATAATATTATACTTTATTTTTTAGCACTATCATTTATTGAATTTGCCTTACATAATAAATACTACAATAGTAACTTAAAATTACGCGCTTATGTAACATGACCACCTGTCATATTAGATATAGATAAGTCAGATTTGTAGATTATTTTAATAATATTGTTAAAAACTTGAGTTATTGGTTTTGGAATAATAGTTATATTAAACACAACAGAGTATTACACTCATCTTAAAATTAGGCAAAAGACACATCGACAAATGTATAACTTTGTGCCTGGCAAGCATGATTAATTTTATTCGATACTATTGTAATAATAACTGTGTTATTTTAATATGGCCCACAGAAATCGTCCCACGAGTGACCTTCTATAGCAAGAAGTAGTGTTTACGCGGTTTGTGTTACAGGGCTTTGTGCTCTAGAACATAGGTCGAAGTAATATTGTCACTACTGTGTGGTATAAGGGAGATTCTGGAATAATATTTTGAGTAGGCCACAACACCTATTTTACACTAGTACCTATATTGTCCCTGCGGGCTTGCTTGTGTTAAAACGACAAATTAACTACCGGTATTGAACATTCCGACAGTAACAAAAATGTTTGGTTTGTAACGATTAAAAAAATTACTTTGATTTCAAAAACCGTAAAAATGTGCAATTAATATAACCATATTCCATGGAAGATCAAGGGCGTGGATTAAACAATATCCACAAACATTTAGAATGAAAGTTAAGTTAATGGAAAAAGAAAATAATGACTTAGTTTCTGTAATAATAAAAAATAACTATAGAATTAAACATATTTTATAAAAAGTTCCGCAGATAAACATCAATGTGTAATGATTTTAAGCTACGCATCAACATTATTTTATAAAAATATAAACAAATAACGTATCTAGACTTTGATACGGTTAATTAATAATTTGTATAGTTAATAACATAGTTGCGATAAAAGAAAACAATAACACGGGGCTGCTTAACAGTATCCATTACAGATAATCGTTAATTAAATTTAATATTTAATATTTCCATATTGTGTAATCATAATATTGTGATTGCCACTGAACAGTGAATGGTTTCAAAATTCCATACACACTTTATTGTATTCTGCATATAGATGGGGTACGTTTGTCGTTTATTGATTTTGGGAAAGGTTTTTTTTTTTAATAATATAAATTTAAATTTTAGATACCTAGCCATATAGTTTGTTATGTATTTGTATTATAAGTGTCGGAACGGCTATACAATTCTTCATTATTTTCAAGTGTTATAGAAAAGGATATTTTGAAAAAAATTATTAAAACCTTAAAAATAATATTTATTGACTTTATTTTAAACTGTGGACAATGATCACCTACAGTGAAACAAAATAATACTTTATTTTAATTTTAAACATAAAAAAATAAACTTCTTAAAAGTTAGGCTTAAATTATAGCTTTATTTTATGAATAATTTGCTTTACCACTTCAAAATAAAAACTTAGATTTAGGTGTGAAAAATCATATAATTTTCAGTATTTTAAAAAAAAACTCGTTTATATTATATTATGTTCAAAACGTGCATAAAAAATATTTGTTAAACTATATTGTTGTGAGTTAGGAATAGATAAGACATTAATATATTTTATTTTTTACAACACCTAATTTTGAAACGTATAATTATTATATATATTTTGTGTACTTTTTACCTAATATAAATAAATAGAAAATGCTGATCTCGAAAAATATATATTTCACTTTGGTGTCATTCCCATTTATGTTAGCATAATATAACTTTGTTTTAGCATACTATTTAAAAATCAATAATATTTATATTTAATAATTATATTATTACTCTTTAAACACGGTGGCTTATTATTTCTGAAAAAAAAAATTTCAACAATATGTTATGAAAGTAAAAATCTGTGTCTTGTGTATAATAACATTTTATTGAAAATATAATGTAAAATCACATTACTTTCAACTTTGTACACATGTAAATGATAGTATTCATACAATATCTATATTGTATGTAATATTATATATCAGTTAGCATAAATGGGAATTTCCAAATATGAAAATTCGGACTATACAGTTGAGTAGATGACACTAGAATGATTTTATTGTTTTCAGCATTTATTTTATTTCACAATCAACTACCAATATTATATTTATTGTTATATTTTCCTACGCTGTGCTTTCATATTTTACGAATCATTCGATGACGGACATAATATTATTTGTAGATGTACACTGATTTGAATTTCGGATCTTATTAATAACAATAATTATTGCTGATCATAAAAAACCCCACAAATAAGAAATTTAAATATGTTAACTATGGTGAAGACGTGTAAAGTCAATAATCTTCATGAAAAAAAAGGTATAATATTGTTTTTATGTAGCTACAATATGACATTTTTGTGTTCGTTTTACTATGATAGTAGTGATAATATTATTAATTAATTCCTCCCTCGAAACCATATTTATTGTATGTTTAATCTAAACTAAACTGAAAACCATAATAATTTGCATATTATCACGATGAAATTCTACTACTCGAAAATTATTCATGAATTCAGTTATAATTTAGTTAATTTTAAACCATATTAAATTACAATAATTTACCTTATGTTTCACTGTTACCTTATGTTTCACAGCTAAATAAATACGCAGAGTGTATACCTCAAGATTAGGTACCTAGTTACATTAATACAAATTAACAATTTTATTTCTAAAACAAACATTTCTTTAGGTCTTGGTTAAAAAGGTATCACTGCGGTTTTGAATGAAACTTAGTCGAGTGGCACTGCTGAGTCCCTTCCCAATTTTATTTATTTTACTAATACCACGGCCATTAAATGATACAATCAAAATTGTTCATTTTATTATTATAGATACTTATAGATTATAATAATTGTTTATTTTTAACAATATAAAAAATAATAAAATTAATAAACAATAAACAATAAACCTTAATAAACATTATAATGTACAATCAACTTTTTGTTTTTTATTGTATACTTCACTCTGAACAATTTTATCAATAATTAATTATCACCGTTGAAAAGTAATCATATTTTAATTTAAACTTACATTCAAATTTAATTTCAATCAGTTTTTTCGATTAAAATTTAATCAACGTTTTAATAGGCCTCATATTGAACTAAATGATGGATGAGTAAATAATAATAACCTCCTTAAGGCAATTCGTATGAAACCAATATAGGTATATTATATTGGGTGTTAACTTAGACAGTCTATATAAATCACTATTTTTAGTATAAAGTATTTTACTATGAATTTACCACAAAAATTATTACAAAAAAAAAAAATAAGTGCAAATCACGACAGATATAAATACTATACTGTGTCAATAGTTAAGTGCCATACTCTGAAAAAAAAACATTCAAACCGTATATAAAATTTACATACAATTACTAATCTATCGATTGGTTCGTATGAAACTTTCAGAGTATTCCCTCTATACTAATAAAAAAGGGTGTAAATGTATGTAAAAAAAACGCACCGTAAAACCGTTGTAGGTATCAGTCACAAACTAAAATGTTATGTTTATTCACATAACGCGTATGGCGTGTATTCGTATATTGAAAATAATGAATCTAAAATTGTATGGCGGGGGAAAATAAGTTTAAGTTAAATGTATTAGTAAAATGTATTTTATTTTTGCCAACATCTAAATCAAAGCACATAACTGACGCAATTTTAGCTGGTTAACGTAATAAGACTTGGTAATAGTATGGTATACACGATGAAGGTGTAATACAATATTATAATCTTTATATATTAAATAATAATAAAAAAAAAATATGCGTATTATATTAGCTAATCTTTACTTGTAGGTACTATTCAAGTATTAAAACGTAAAGTGTTATATAATTTAGCTGCAATAATAGAACGACCAAGATTTTCCAAAAAAATATCAAAATATTAGACATGCTGCATTTTTATCGATTAAGAATATAATGTACCTACATTAAATAAAATACAGAATTCCTCATTACTAGGTACTGGAATCGCTAGACACGTATTCCGTTTAGTTAAGGTACATATTTTATCATAATACCGGGTGATCCGTTTAACATGAGATAATCATTATTTCAAAACAATTATTATAAACATAATTAAAAATATATTTTTTTTACATAATGTTGTCCTTATGACAGTCAATTTTTAACGATTTTAATTTATCAACTATTTTTGACGAAAACGTGTTTTTTTTAAAATCCTTATTCTAAAGCAAAATATTTTTTTGACTACTTCATGATATAAAAATCGATACAAATATTAATTAATGATTTATGGATCACCCCGTGTTTATAAAATATTATTAAATCGGAAGTAATATTATATTATATAATATTTTATATACGATTAAATTCTTTTGCTCATTTACCGATTTCTTAGCAATGGATTCTTTGCGATTTTTACTAAAAGTGTTTTCGTTCGGCTGCTGCAAAGATCGATCTATCCATTGTTTTGTATTTTGTACTACTTTTGGTGAATCGGTAATATTTTCCGGTATTTCGTCATTTTCGGGCGAATCCCACCAACGGTCCAATGACGGTCGGCGGCCGTCCCATGGATTTCGATTTTTGTCATTCATATTAGTATATTATAATAGGTAATAATATTATGTTGCTGAATGTGTGTCACTTTAGTATCTCTGAAGTCGAATTAATGTGCCACAGGATTGTCAATTTATAATCATAACTGTTTCATGTCTGTAAATTTGTATAAAATAATATGATTCAACATGGTTGTTGATAAAACATCGCATGTATAATAATAATAATACCTACTAATAATAATAATATTAATGATGATGATGATGATGATAACAATATTATATAATGATGAAATAAATAATGCGATCTTTATGATATTCTATCCTAACAACCGATATTTGAACCAGTACTTAAAGTAATCGATTGACGCACTGTGTAAACATATTATATTAATTACTATAATACTACCGAAGAAAACTCGATGTTGGATACAATCATCGCTGTTAAATTACTTTGCAGCCCGTATAATATATTATATATACATTATTTACAGCCGTCTAATATTGTGTCTGACACATAATTCAATTTTAACATAACCGCACTTATTTTTTATAATATCTTGGATTAATATTTCGAGGCGAATTTTTCGACTTTCGCTTTACAACGGTGATCACTATTATTATTATTTTTTTTTTTTTAGTTTTTATATCATCGCTATACTGTGCAGGACGAGTGCTTCAAACGTTTCATACAAACCTTCTATATAGATTGGAAATCGAACACAGATTGTACTTAACTGCAAACGACATTTTTTCCGTTTCTCGGTAGCTTAAGGTTGGGGAAAAAAATGAAAAATGTATGCAAGGAGCTCGTTCTTCCGAACAGCTTAATAGTATTTGGGCGTCCCGAGTTTTGTTCAGAATCGTTTTACAAACGGAATGATTAATCATTACTTTCAAGTTTAAAATAATAATGCACAATACTGGCGCGGCTTCCAAGTCTTTGTGTCCCACGACGTCTTTTTTTGCGATTGTTAATCTCGTGTTGTATAAATAATGACGCATAATAGCTTCTTGGGATTATATTTTATTTTATGTTTAACACAATATGGTGATGATATTGTTATGCCGTTATACAAACGACCGATTTATGGACTAATGTGAATAAACGTAAATTGGTAACCTACCTTAATATGGCGCAACAATAGTATGATAGTAATATAGTATACAATGCATGCTGTATGGATAACTTGTACTGTGCGTGAATATTAGATTATTGCAGCTAAATTATTCTGCGTGTAAATGAGCGTTTTTTAACACTTTTTCGGATAAGTGAGATGATTTTTTATTCATTAGGAACAAAAAATGTTAACGTACATTTTGGTTTTTAAGTAAATACGAATTTTATTTTCACTTTCACGGTTTTGTACCATTACCTATACTTGCTGTTTTTCCTTTTTTTATTTTTATTCGAGCTCAACACATTCAATTTAATCGAATATCATTTTTAAGCGTTTAATTCAATCAAAAGCACAGCCCCATTTAGCTTATCTACAATTTTCTGCTAACCTCACTTTAACATTTGAAAGAGAAAACTGTTTTTACCGGAATTGCAATGGAGATTTTTCGAAAACTAGAAAACTTTTCACATTTGATACCATTGTAAGTTTCAAATACCCCAAAGTGTAGTTGTACACGTTTACGACTTATGTGATATCGTCTATTTATTATGGTCTACTGCAAATGTGAACTGTGGCAGGTGTATTTGATTATTCAGTTTTCAGTGTTACCTACTTATATTTGAAAATTATGTGAATAGTAGAGTTTAATTTATTGCCTATATAAATATGACGTATTTAATAAAATGTACGGTTTGTCTTTAGTATTATTTTTAGAGTATAGCTAATGGATATTATTTATTAGCAATGATATTATTTTCTTTCTATTGATATTTTTTCGGGAAATAAGGACTAAGTTTTAAAAGTTTCTCGTGGTTAAATTAATAATATAGTGTAGTTGTTAGTTTTTACTAAAAATTGAAGAAGCTATCGTAATTAAAATTATTATAAATCTTTTTCTATCAGTGTATCACCCTGTACTATTACTCTAACGTCTCCTGGGAACTAATATTTATGAACGTCAGTTAAACATATGTATAGGACCCTTGGGACCTAATTAACCTCGAAGACAATGAATTATTGCAGCTAAAGAGAGAAATTCAGACATGATGGGGTGAGAGGGAGATATGAAACTTGTGTTTACACCAATCATACACAAAGTGGCCCATACTCGATCATTAGTATTGATTCCACTTGACATTCGCATCAATAATATTTAACATAATATCTACAGCCACTATCGCATTAATAACATCGATATTATTCTCCGTATATTATATTATAGTTGTGTCATCGGTTTAAGCCATTGAATGTTGTTAGCAAAGAAGACACTCGTATTTATTAATATTATAACCATTACTCTTACCATTTCGCATCGGAATGTAATTATTTTTTTAAAAAAAAGTATAGTAGAGAATATCCGATGAAATATATAATAGTACTTAGTATAAAATAAAATAATATGAGACCAGAAACCAAACATATATTATTATTGTATATCACAGTATTTTATTTAGTAGTATTTAGTATATTATATTAGGTACATTAGGTACAAACTACAAGGTATTACAATATTTTAACAGTAGTTCGATACAGCTACTCAATACGGATTCAGATGATGTGAATGTTGAAAGATGTTATTTTTTTTAGAATTTTCTCTCTGCGCTTTCAGAAAAGCGTTAGCAACTAAACAGAAAAAAATGGCAAAACCCACATTAAAACCATAATAACTCAGTGTCTTGTGCGGACTGTATTTCAAGCCTTCTGTAATCCAAAGACCAAAGTCATATATAGTTCTGACCATTGTAACGATACTCACGTAGCTCGGCCCTGACACGAAAATCTGTACCATTCTTTCTTACACGCGGTCATGAACAAAACAATTTAAGTTTCATTTTCTGAGTTCATTAAAACCCATTCAATATGGACGAATATTTTTCGTATTATTTATAGAATTGTCACAAATCACGTATTTACTATTTCAACAAAAGTATTTTTTTTTTAAATTTAGTTTTATTAAAACTTCAAGTGAACTTTTTTTATCGATAAATAGAAAGCTAATAACTACAATGATTTCAATCCAAATACACCAATAGCGACGTTAAAGAAGTTGGAGACAAGCAATTCACTACTACAATACTCGAATTTTTTCCCCGAACCAAACTATGTTAAATGAATTGTATAAATAACCTTTATTTTATTGTATTTTAATATTCTTCTTCTTACTGTATATTATAAAATAAACTAAAAAAATACGTATAAGTCCAGCGACCACTGCTGAAATATACTAAAAAATGAATTATTTTTATTTTTAAGCGTACCTCAAACATTATAAGAGTATAGTGAGTATACATTAGCTAGATTCAGATAATATTTATGTATAAAATTTCGATTTACATTTATAATAATAAGTAATAACAATAATACATTTTTTTGCAGAACAAAATACAAGTAATCAATTTAAAAACTTATATTTCATAGTTTATGCAAGTATACGACACTCCCTGTAAACATAGCTTGTGTTTAGATAGTAGAGTTCTATTTTATAATAACTTCTTGTTGGACTAATATACTATACAAACGATACAATTATATAAAATAATATGTACCTACTAACAAGCTTAACAACCAAAAATAAAATGAAAACTGTCAAGTAGTTACACTATACCATACAATAATGATAAAACGATACAATATAAATTTCTGTCTATTGAGGAGGGGCTTCAGAAACATATAATACAAAATGAAATATCACAAATGATCAAAATCAAAATTATTTAAAAAATACTGAAAATGTTTTTGAAATTATATAAATTAATACGTATTGCATTGCTTACAAATATTAGATCTTTAAGTCTACAATGATCGTGCATTGTGATTTAAAATTATAACTTCGAAAAACCTAATATTGTGATTGCTCTCATTTTATAGTTAAATCGAGTGTTATAGAATATAATATATCCTTATAAATAATTGGTAATAAGTAATAACTACTAAATTTAGCATGGTTCGCATTGGTCAGCATATCCATATATTTGTGTAATAATAACAAAAATAAGTGTATATTATTATATTTATTATAGTATTTATTAGTAGCTAGTACGCATTATTATGTATCTAAATCTAGAATATTTAATTTAATAAAAATACAGTTTACTGTACACCACAGCGTGAAAAAATAAAAATGTAACAATATTATTTATTATTGTTTTTAATTTTGCATGGTAAAATTAATACAGACTTTATATCTTTATCATAGAAATGTAGACAGTTATTTTAATTTTTAATATTTCATATTTTTGAAAAAATAGAAGAATTATTACTTTTTGTAAATGTAGGAATTCATATGGCTTTCCCATTTAAATCTAAAATCTCAAAAAATACTAATATATTTAATGTTATTTACTGCTTTCCCTAAAATATAACATTATCTAAATAAACTATTGTAAATAAGTATTTTATTTTGAAAATAAAGAAAAAGTATTGTGAAATTCAAAATTGTATCTAATACTGTTAATACATAGGTACTAGTATAAACAATTTAATTTCTCTTAACTAAATAAGAAACCCAATACATTGTCTTCTGTGTTACTTATCAGTTATCACATAGTATATTGAAAGATTTAATATAATTTCCATTCTATTTTTCCATAAATAGTACAAACATGAATAAAATATAACAGTTATAAAAAAATAAAAAAATATAGTGTTGCAGTAATTGGTAAAAATTAGAATTTTTTTTTCTTACTTTAACCTCATGTATGTCTTATAATTGTAACTCTTAATATAGAACAGAAACTAAATACGAGCAACTTGAAATATGTGTAAACAAATTCTAATTTTAAAAAAGTTTTCAAACAAAAAATGTACATTAATTCTAAATGAAAAATAAATTTTACTCCATTATTATAAACTTATAGTAATTAAATTTATTTTGAATATTTTATTTTATCAGAACATTAGGTACATTTTTCAAATAGGTACCTACTTAGTATATAGCTGTTTTATAAACTAATGTAACTTAACATGTTTTCACTGTAACTAAGTTATTAATTACAAGTCTACGTATTATACAAGTTATATGAAAACAAAAAAAAGTATTAAAGGTAAAAATGGATTCAATTGTGTAGACTGTAGAGCACTCGTCCTCCCTCTTTGACATTGGCGCAGGATATAGTAGTGGTAAATTATTATTATAAACTCGAGTGCATTGAAAAATCATAAGATACGAAAACCCATTATGATAAAAACTCGATTCGATATAGTATTTTTACCGTTTTAAGTTGATCATTAAAAAACAAATTAAAACGGATTTCTTCAGTTTATTGAATAAATAGTTAATAGTCATACCTAGTATATTTTGAATGTTATACCTTGGACCCGTAAAGGACACAATATACTATACATAAAAAATTACATTGCATAGTTCATAAAAATATTAAATTCAAATTTAAAACTTTTATAAAAAAATTGTTATCATAGATTTAAGATTTTTTAAACTGTAATTATTTTCTTAAAACTTTATTTTGTAGGTATACAATCTGTGAACATTTTTTTTATAATGATAATTATATATGGTGAGTAATAATAATATAAACATGATCAGACATGATGAATAGAAAGACTCCGGTGGTGAAACTTTATCTTTTGATTTTTTTTTAACATTTTTAACTAAAATTTTGAAAATTTGTTGCAACCTTTTCCGTTTAGTAACGTGAGGAGTTCATGTCTGTGATTTATTAAATCATTTGCATTCCACAAGACTGTGAGCAAGGACTGGGAATTAAATTACATAATTAGACTGTAGACGGTCGAGGACAGTCCGTAATAAGGATTTGATAACTGATAAGTGATAACAATGAATTTATAAGGGCTACTTTGGTTTGAAGAGGGAGCTGATGTTGGAGGAGAGGTGACATGGGCCATAAGCAACGGTGAAGAGTATTCGGTATTAAGTGTTGGCCACTGGGAGTTAACAGTCTTATTGTTATTTGCATTATTTATTATGTTAGCATAGGTATATTGATCACTTTATTGAAAGTACCTATTGCGATGGCTTGTATATAATTTAAAAAATGTATGCTAACTGTATTACTACACAGTAACTTATACTATTTGTCAACGTATTTGTACAATTTGTTTAAAGTTAGGTTACGTTTTAAATTGTTTTTTGATGTTTGATACATCTGAAGTCAGTTTTGTCCACTTCTACTGAGGAATTGAACACGTCGCTAAACGCACTCAGTATGTGGTAGCTATATAATGTATTTTGATTGCGAGCATTTGTCATATTTTCTTTGGACCGTATTAGTTTGTTTTTGTTGATTCCGTTGAATTGAAACCTAGATAGTATCTATTTTAAATCGTAGTTGAACCGAGGCATTTCGTTATTGTAAGACGGATAAAATATTTGCGGACATGCCTATATGTGTTCGATATTTATTATAGTCGATCATCAAATTAAAATTACAAGAGATTTTTTTATAAGACCACGTTAACAATCAATATTTAAAGATGGTTAAACTACGCATTCGGTGGTGTGAAAAACTTTAAACTTTAATCGTAGGAAAATAAGAAATAAATATTTGACACGTCAACAGGACACACAGACTTGTGTTAACATGTCTATGTTTAAAAATTGCACTGCGTATTTTACCCAAAGTACTATCACAGACACATTTATAAGTGAAATAAATTACGTATAGGTAGTAAAAGGGATCACATAACCTTTGAGAGCACAAGAGTACGACCAATTGCTTTTCTCCACTCCTGACCGTTTAGTGTTTTGTGTTCGCATTATTGTAAGACCAATATACATTCCTTACGCCTCTCTTCAAAAACTAAAATATTTTTCACAATATAGCTTAGGTTATGGTTATAAGTCACATTGTTAGTCTCTGACACAACTTTTAAGACCTTATAACTATGAACTATGGTACCTACCTACAACAAATTAAAGTGTAATATTATTAAGTTATTCGTTTGAGCATAAATTACTTTGGATCTCTGTCTCGTGAATATTTATATGAAATGAGTAAATAAGTTTGCATTTCTGTTCAAATACCAATTAAATATTGATCTATTACGAAGGTTAAATTATTTATTATTTATAAGTTAATGATATAGAGTTAAATGCTTGAAGCTGTGCACTTTAAATCTATAGCTTTGGAAAATGTCCTCGTGAAATCTGTCTAAGCTAATTGTATACACTCAATTATATTAAGTATTAGCTTAATTAAAATACGTCTACATGTCATAAAAAAACATGTCACACAGTTTGTTTCATATTGTTTTAAAATTGTCACCTGTAATTTATAATTTTTATCTCTTTATTGATTATTCAATATTATAATTATTATTAATACAGAGCCATTTTTAACAGATATTTTTTATACGATACTTAAACTTGTTGGTTTTTAAAAATATTTCAAAACAATTTTTTTTGTGTGTGTTATTGTTTATTTTTTTAGCCATGGTTAAAATCGTAGTTTGTACTGATAAGTTTTATAAATTATAGTAATAAATTAAAATTAAAAACGATTTCATCGTTTTTTCCTACCTACAAAAACCATATTAATATTATGTTGGAAAACAGTTTTTTTAATCAAATTAAATACCTCTATTGAAATCAATAATCATTAATTTTAATATTTTTAACCACCCACTAAATACATGAAAAATATATGAAATAACACTGTAAAAAATCTATACGTAGTAGACATCATAATTTTTTTTATCTCATAGTTGTTCAAGCTGAACTTTTATCAGTTTTTACGTAATCAATTATGAGTGTAGGCCATTTATGGAAATTTCAATATTTTTTTGGCCTTTCTTGCACTGGTTATCAGTAAATATTTTTACCAATCGATCAACAAAAAAAAAACCACTTAGATGTTACAAAGAAATGGATAAATGGCCAAAATTCGTAAATTAATTATATTTTTGAAAATAAAAGAAAATAGAAGAAGAAGAAATTACACGGGTTTATTATATTATTTATTATACTAATATTAGGTACAGTTAAATAGAAAAATACACATTAATAGAAACATTAATTTACTGATAATTCTTATAATCATTTTACGTCGTTTAACACATAAATAATAAACATAAACATAGGTACAACAAAAATATAATTGTTTGACTTATGAAAACACGTCTTATATATTGTAACTATCCACATGAGAAATAATAATGTATCCACTCTTTTGGAAACCACCGCAAAATAACTGCAGCGAAGACTTAGTGTAGATCAACATCTAAGCCATTAAATCAAATGTAATTCCATTTGAAAATTAACTTTCATAGAGATAACCGTAATCTTCAAAATTGGTTTTAAAAATCATTGGGGAATGACAGAAATTCGTAAAATGTGAAAAAAAATATGTTTCATATTATATTACGTTGTAAAATCTGGTAAAATTTCCGGTTTCAATTAAGTTTATATAAGACATTAAAAACTTACATTTCTCATTACAAGACCTGCTATAGAATTTTACGAAAGAATATAATAATTCTAAGTAAACGAATAAGTTTTTCAATTTACAAGTTTTTATGTTGAAAGTCATGGCTATGTAATATTGTAGGTAGGTGTACCACTATAAATTAAAATCCTACGCGGTAAAAAACAAAATGCATGTTTTTCGTGATAAAGATAATAATTATAAAATACCTATGAACATTCTCTTTTTTCTTATAACAATTTATTGATATATATTACTCAAATATTTAGATACGACATTATAATATTATATGCATTTTTATAACATAAATAACAAATTATTTGTGTAAGCTAATATAGTGAGAAGTAGTTTAAGCTGTAACATGAAAAAAAAATTCTAACACCTATGGTTCCGACTTCTGAATCATCAATACTGGAAGTTGCATCTTATATTAAATTTAATACGTTTTTGCAATTATGCACTTGAATGAAATTTATTTTACGTTTAAAGTTACGAATAATATGTGATGCATGACTCGATTTAACGATTGAATCACTCTCCTTGTGCGTATGCATTTTATTTCAATTTCAATGAAATGTCTTAAATATGAATTGTTCGAAATACAATCATTCAAGCTGAACGATAAAGAATATTTTTATCCGTTCTTTTTCAATATTTCTCTTTGCTAGTTGGTATTTTGTAACGATTTTTCGTAGTCATGGGCGATTAATGTGCACTGACGTAAACGAAATTGTCAACTGAATTTATGACACTTCACACCCTCTCAGTCACGTACATTCTATCTCCTAGAGTCCTAGGACTTGTTTGATTGACGATTTCGACAAACAATTTTTATCGAAATACGTATATTTTGTATTTTATTTTTTAGCGCCAGGTAAAATAACATAGGTATAGGTACATAACAATACTACCTTACGTCAAGTCGTATAGCGATTTGTAAAGTCTTCGCACAATAAATCCAAATATCGTATTTTTGACACCAATTCCAGATTTCATATTAAAGTATTATTTATACATCGAACCGATTATATATAGGTGTGAATAATCGTACCAATAAAATATCATTTATCTGATACATTATCCGAGCACACGAACGATTATTTTTTCCGCAGCTATATAGTAAAAGAAGCGTTCAAAAATTAATATTACAAAAAAAAAGGATGTTATATGTTTACATGTCTGTATAATATATACTATTAGAGAGTAGAGCATATATTACATAGAGTGATTTTTATTCATAAGTAAACACACGCACTATCTCATGTGACGGTGGTAATTTTAAATAATATTTATAGATGAGAATTTTTTACAATGTAAAAATCTATAGAAAATTGTTTTTCGTATTTTTATATTTTGCCCAGTTAAAATTCGTTTCTTATTTAAATTACAAAAAACTTTACAAAAACAGTTTTTATTCCGTTTTCTAACGAAAAAAATATAGTAAAAGGTAAAAACGGTTGAGAGGGAGTTCGTCGGCTTAAAATATTACTATAAGTAAAAAATTCATTAGTTTTATAATATATTTTTTTTATTATTAATGTACAATAATAAATCTTTTTTCAGTTGTCTACTGGACAAAATCATTTAACACCGACAACATATGTACCTATGTTATTTTTAATGCTAATAAAAACCTTAAACTACTAAATCGAATTTTTAGCGATGACGATCTCATCCATTTATTCAATCCACGCATCAATATATTATATTTCAAAGTATTTTTTATAATCATCATTTCTAATTTTAAATACCTAATCTTTACAAGCATTGCATAAATCATAAAAATTATTAATCACACGTTAATTTTCAGAATAACCTAGTAAATATTTTTTGAAGTAGATTGAATAAAATTGATCACTAATCGTAACTATAATTATGTACAGATAACAATATACCTGTATAAATTAAGTGAGTGTACCTACCATATAAAAATAAATATTTTAAATAAAATGTCATACTCTCAATCAAATTTACTTTCAAAAAGTGGCCTACAGACTTTGTGTTACAAATTTACTGATAAAAATTATTCAACCTACTCACTATAATTATAACAATATCAAGTATTGAATAAAATCAATGACATTTCAATAAATTCTGTTTTCGACATTTTCTGCTCCTTAATCATGAGGATAATAGCGTTTGAAGTATGAAATACTATATGGTGAAATAATTTACAAAAACGTGAAACAGAAATTTTTTTATTACAAATACATATATGTATATTATTGTATACTTGTATTATTTAAAAATGTTAGTATGTTTTTTTTGCTGATATAAACATTTTGAATAGGTACCATTTTATATTTATAATACCAATGTAAGATATAAGGTAAGGTTAGATATATTTTATTTTAATTTTTTTATGTAGTTTCCAATACTTAAATAATTATAGCTCAACAGTTAGGTATTAGAGAAAAAAACATAAGTGAACAAAAGGCTAGGTATAAATATACAATGCTATTATGAAGGTAATTTATGACAATTAGATATATTATGTAAATATAAAACTTATGAAAAAAAAAATGTATTAAAATGCTGAAATATTTCATTCATTTGAAATGTTTCATGAAATATTTCAAAAATTTTAAATTTCATGGAATTATCAAACACTAAACGCAATATACGTCATATACAGGTAATACAAAGGAGTTCAACATTTTCGTACAATATTGAAAAACATTACCTACCTAATCAAAAATTTGGATACCTTCCTATATCTGGTTATATTTTATTATTTTACCACGCGGTTCATATTTTTTCATGATACTGAACATATTTTTATTATTTTAAACCACCATGATGCGTACCCGATGACCCACGTATGACAGTTTCAAATAATCTATTCAGCAGTGTTGAATTGACTTTGATGGGTACTTTCACGTGGGGAGTGAGAGTTTTCAAAAACACATTAAACACGCAGTCGAATACGCCACAACTGTGTTTAATCCGTCCATGCACAGGCACAGGTGAATTATTGGATTTCTGTGAATACCTGTCACCATCGGGAACGTGGCTGGTATACCCCGGGATTATGTAATTTAAAGTGCATGTAGTGTGATATTATGTACTTTGTATAATATCATCTCCGAAACGAATAATGACAACCTCTGATTTACGGCTGATGATAGCTAACGTAAACATTAATATAATATTTTGCTTTTCACATTCGCTGCTGCTGCGCATTCGGCGGAATCCAATCGTAACGTAAGTGTAACTATGGAAGCATCGTTGAACTATATATCGAGAATTTAATATTTTTTCATAAGCTTACATTCCAGGTGTGTAACGTATAAAAATAGTAATATACCTATGTACATATATTATGCGTTGGGTGTTTTTTTTTAAGATATTTATCAATTTAATTTGTTGACACTTCTATATTTCTGCAATAGTGCACTCGTAATTCGGTCGATTTTTGATATCTTGTGCGGTTAAGCTGATTGAATTTGATTTATTGTATAGCCAGCATTCGTTTTGTAAAATATATATAAACCTTTTAGCTCAAATCTAAATATTATGAACAATAAATTGTATCGTGTACAGAAAATACTATTACAAACATTTGGGGAAAAATTCAAGTATCAACGATGTATCATTCGTTATTGAGTTACACCAAAAAAAACAAATTTGATTTTATCAATAACTGGTTTTGCGTATAAAATATCCCGTTTTCCTTCAATCTTTTTTTGCTTTTCCCGATTAAAGTACCGAGCACTCCTTTTGACCGCTCAAAATTACAAACTAGATCCAATTCACTATCAGAAAACAACACTCAAAGTGGAAAACCGAAAGCATTTATTCTACAACTTTTCGTGTACACAGACACACACAAAAAAAGAAAAAAATGTTTAGTAAAAACACACACACATCATTGCAAAATCGATGCATTCATCGGCCCCCGAAAATATATTTTCAGTTAAACTTCTGTATCCGTCTAAATTCTATGACAATAATTCCTAGTCAAAATGATGACGTCGGTACCTCGGTACTCGATGGTATGATAATTATGTGATTAGTCATTGCTTGAAGGATATGTAACACACGTGTATGATGATTGCCGTTAATAAATGTCAGCGTTTTCCAAGACTGAATCGGATTTAATTAATCACCGTCAAAGCTCATATAATACAAACTGAATTCAGCTATATTTTCAAAGTAATCATAATCTAATTACAAACTCCTTACTTTCAAGAACTGATTATAATATAATATAATTATTATAATGTTAAACAAATCAATCCATACAATTATATACGATGACAATGTTAATAAATATAATGACTATAGTATTTCTATTTAAACCTAGCAAGTATAGTTTCATATTTCCAACAAGGGAAAAATTATATTCTTGATAAGTTAGATAAAATTTCTTTTTGAATAAACTTCTGAACTTAAAATCATTTAAAACAATAACAGCTTTATACTAGATATCAATAGCATTAATCATATTTTTAAAAATTCTAATTAGATTTCATTAAATATGACAGTAGTTAATAATCTAAAGTATAATTATTTGGTATATTGTATTATATTATATTCATCATGCCCATCGCACACAATTCACTCTACTTTTAAGTTCCTGTATGAAAAATCGCTACCGGTTTTTTTCAGATTATAAATCATTTGATTATTCGTCATGTTCATAATTTAATATGTAATATGTATATTGTAACCTACTAGAAATATCAACCATGACTTAAATTCAATTGTATAACTAATGACAGAAATAACCATTTCATTATTAAATGAAGAAAAATGAATATGAAACAATTCCTGACTTAACATTTTACTGTTTTCCTTACATTTATCACCATCATCATAACTCTTGATTTATGGTTTCCACTAAACATTTTTATTTCGATTCCTCAAAATTAAACTTGTGTACGTAAGTTTTTTATAAGTCGTTATTTTTATAACCACTGTATAATTTATTTTTCATAATAACTCAGTAAAAAAAATAACTAAAGGTGACTTTGAAAACCTATTGCAATGTCAATCTTGAGTCTTGACAGCCTTTGCAATTTTAAAACCTTTGTCATATTAAAATAATTCAAAATTAATTTTTAACTCAAACTTCAATGCTTCTTATTTTAAGTTTTGGTCTGATGATTATAGAAACGAGTAAAGTTATACAAAAATAACCTAATGTTTTAAGGGAAATTATTTATTTTTTAATGGCAAATAAACCGAAATTTAAATAATGAAAAAGTTATTTATCTTAATTTATTTCTAATCAGCAGCTTCACACTTTTATAGAAAAACATTTTATAAATTTATATTAAACCTTTAAAATTAGAATAACATACGCTACGTTACTTAATATCTAAATGTAATATATGCTTATCAAATTTCAAATCATAAAATATGAATATCAAGTTTCTTGCAAATAAAAAAATGCAGAATTACTAAACTGCGTAATTTTATTTTATAATGCAACACTATAGTTAATTTAAAAATTTGATACTTCCTAAACACGCTTTTTAATCATTAGTCATTGTAAAAATTATAATTTAAAAAAGTTTTGAATAAATTACGTTTATTATTAGTAGTACCTATGTTAGTGAAATAATAATAGCCTGATGTGCGAGTGAAGAAGTAATATCTCCTCTTTGAGCTTAACTCAAATTACGTTGTTTTACTATAATATTCAAACTGTATGGCCTTCATTATTTTCATAGAAATCCACGTTCTCGTGTGACATTGTGTTATATTATATATTTATATGAATACAGGTTGATGTGACTTTATGAAATTACAACATCGTGAACACTAAATCCAAACCGCAAAAAAAAGAAAAATCTCTTATGTTTGAACTTAAGTTAATAGAAATATGTACATTAGTTTGAGAAAACCATGTATGCAAACGATTAACTCATTCAAATATCTTAAAAGCCTTTTCCGAAACTCATTTAACAATTGCAATTCACAACACCACTACAGCTGCTCTATTTTTATTTATTTTTAATTCCATATTTTATACCTATATAATTTGTAAAACAATTTAAATAATAATGGTTTTTCCAGTACCTACCTTTTTACATTATCAGTATGTAAATATAAATATTCGTACATCCTTTTAATGAAATAAATGCATTGTCATTTGTAGTACCGAAAAAAATATTGCATACTAATTTTAAAACATTTTTGAAACAATTTATGTAACGAAGCTGAAATAAAAAGGTTTTTTTTCAGTAACTTAATGGGTAAACTTATTAGGCGATGAGAGGTGGGTGTTGGAGTATTTGGCATGATGGGGAGGATCAATGAGGTTGAAGCGATTTGTCAAAAGAAATAGCCCTATTATGTGTGTGTGTGTGTGTGTGTGTGTGTGTGTGTGTGTGTGTGTGTGTGTGTGTGTGTGAATTGTATGTATATAAAACATATACAATACACTTATATATGTGTTTATAATAAATGAACAAACTATGTTGAAATTTTAAATAATTAATCACCGAGGTGCCCTCAGATGGTTTATATCATTTTTCTTCTTGATTTAATTAATATAAGTAATGTTAGTGTACATATAGTTTTGAAGTTAATAGGCAATATATTTATATTTTATTTTCAGCTCTCTCGAGGCACATTTGATTGGACCGTTACATGATTTATATTCTTTCATCAAAAAACTAACTTATTCGTCTATGTTTTATACTGATAGCTAATATAATATACTACCTAGGTAATTACTTTTCAATGAATTGTCAGCAAGCTTCGAAATAAATTTCGTTTTTCGCTGAAACTCCACAATATGTGTATCGAAAATAACGAATGACATGTTAACAATAATAGGTAATAATATAACAAAAACACAGCTCATTTTTAAAATGGTGCAATGCGTGTATGAAATCACATAATCACATTTATTCCCATAGCGTTTTACTCTGGTATACAAACTACAGGATACGACATAGGGTAAAATCTATTTAGAGTCGAGGTAAATTGTAAATATCTAACATGTTCCACGTGATTTCAAGGGGACAAAGACCACACAAACGAGTGAGAATAAACCTTCGTAATGTGAAAAATAAATGTACCAACGTAGAATGTATGATTTTACGTATTTTGTATATTTTATAAAATGAATTTGTCGAAAATACACATCAATATTACCATTGTGTAATAGTATATTGTATCGATACCGCGGCGTACTGTCAATAATTGTCTACGGTGAGAAACGATTTTCCCTCGAACGTAATCATTCGAACAACAACAACAACAATACATAGTATTTTTATTCAAATCGGTGAAACATTAAATCCATCTGTTTTTTACGGTCTACGTATTGTACATAATATATATAATATTTTATAAATCTATAAGACTTAAAAACTGTGAACCTCGCCCTGACAGACCGCGGTGTATAGTTTCGATTTTAAGAGTATGACTTTTTGATGATTCAAAAGATGTTTACACTTTTTCGAAACAATGATCATTAGATAAGAATAATACGTTATAACCGACCACAATACTGTTGCAATATCAGAAAAGATTTGACGCACTTGAGAAAAATATAATAAAATATAATATTATATCATTATATACGTAGCAGATTGAAAATAAAGTACAGCACTCTGCAGCGATGTTAAAAGAGTAGAATTAAGTCGTCCAACTCCGGGGAGGCCAATACACGACCACCACCATTATTAATAAAATTATTATTGGTCCGCCGCCGCTGTCGTATCCACAATAATACCATGGTGTGCCGGCGTCTTGAGTATGCAATTTCGCTACACGTAATAATATAATAATATTATTATTACAAACCCAAGCGTTTGACTACTTAAAAGGCAGTTTTTTTTTAACGCGTTTCACTAAAATGGCACACAAATAAATAACATATTATCAACGTTTCAGTTTCACACGTGTGCAGGAAAATTATTGATTTTATGTTCGGTCCACACACGCCATAAACGCGCCGTTTCTAATATGCGGCAAAACAAATGGGCCTTAAAGATTATTCGTTTTTTTTTTGTATTTTTTTTTTTTTTACAGCAACGATTTTTAGAGACACTTATAATATTATTCTAAGGCTGGATCAACACGTGTTTTTTTTTTCATGTTACCTATAATATCATTAACGACGGTAGTCATTCGGAACGTCGACAGTTATAGTAATTTATTAGAATGTATTGCAAAAATAATAAAACGAGAATAAAATATGTCCATAACAACGAATTTTCGATGGTGTTTATAATATTTCGTGACAAACAGTCGCCAAACGAGATTGACATGATAATATTATTTTGCGCGTCGTTATAATGAGTCACAAGATCGAACATGTCGTTCATATTCACTTGTACAAATACACAGTGTCCCGCCGAGATATAAAAAACTTTGATTTATCACTATTTGTTTGTAAAAAATATTTTTTCTGAGTTTTACCACCGTGTTTAAATAAAATGTGGGCAAGTGGGTACCGATCTGCTGTACATTAGGTGGTGTCGTGTGGGTCACCGTAATGGGTGTGTTTAATTTGAATCCAATTATTGTAATAAAATCATTGTAGGTACTATACAAAAAAACGATTTTGAGCGAATACGGACTGTCAGCCTATACCGATCACTTATAGTACATTTTATGATATTGTTAAAATTAAAGTAATTTATTTAATTATCACGGAAATACAATAGATTAAATTAATTTTTGCCGAAAGCATTACACTTGAAAATGTTATCATGTGTACAACATATAAAAGGTATACTTTAAAAGTTTCAAGTATATTGTATACACGAAAAAATATTTTTTAATTACAAAAACATAACTAAAATGTGTACTTTGAAACGTTTTACATATCCAATTCTTAGCAATAAAAGTTTAACGAATATTTTATAAATTATAACTACAGAATATTTTGTAAATTTTTGGAATTTTGATGCATTTTGTCGAAATTTGAATGGTTATAAAAAAAAGAATGTACCTCTAATAATATATTTCAACTGTCAAACAAATACCATTATAGGTACTCTCTGAGAATTATAAAATTGGACGATATGTTAGTTAATTAGTTAAATACTTACGCTAATAAAATAAAACAAATTATAAATAAAATTGCATTACGTAACGTTTTTTCTTGGCGTGAGAAATTAAATATTTTTAATGTGATATTCAACTTCATAAATAAATTATATATAATATAGTTAACATAATATTAAACTCAATCTTATACATTTTTTGATAATTTAATTTACAATATAAATTTTCCCTATTTGATTATTATGAAAATTCAACATTTTTAGCAACAAATCAATTTTTCCTAAACCGCCTCGCAAAACCATTGTGGGTCACATCCAGCAATTAGCCCCAACTAACTTTCCCCTATAATACAATATGCATCTGTTGTGTGATTTTCAATCATATAATATGATATAGACTTGATTCCAATGTTCTCGCAACTCTAGCTGTAGTGTGATAAACAAAAAAAAATTATAATAAGTAGAATGAAAAACGATGATCCAATCCCAATTCAAAACCCTTTGATAGTCCTCCAGTAATATATGCTCGGGTGAGTATTGATTTTCTATTATCTGGATATTTTGCGAATTAATGCAAATATTTTCATGAATAATACACAAATAATCGTGAAAAAAACGTGAATTTCTGTGTATTGGAGTTTTTTCCACGGTTCATTGGTCTGAATTCGTTATATTCTTTGATATTTCAATTGTGCGATATTCTGCTAAACCGACAAACAATCGTCAGTACAATGAATCTCATTTTCTTGAATAAAATCTTTAAACATGTTTATTTTAATGTTGTATTAAATATACTATACTCATAGTGGTTCACCAAACATGCTGACACCCTTTATCATTTATGAAAATGTTTATTTTTGGAACTATGATTTTTAATAGGTACCTACACTAAAATACCATAACCATTTTCCAAAACATACATTTATTATACCTAAGTCCTAAGACTATTTTGCGATAAAAAAATATGTCTTTAATCCCACTCCAAGTGAGTAGTTTTTGGATTATCTACTTTATGCACTTCCTTAAGATAATAGTCATTTATAATGTTGTGTACAAAATATAAAATTAATTTAATATTTAGTCTGCGGTATCATACTGATACACTATATTTATAAATTATAAAATTTTAATAAAATGAGTTATTATAATTTTCAAATCATTATAACAGCCTCCCTATGTTCCCTAAGTATTATAGTACAGTAGACTAATTCTTATCTGTGACTCAAAGACTTATATTTAACACTTAAAGTTTAATAATCAGAAAATAACACTGTTTAAAATAATAAAATTACGATTTGAGTAGATATAATCTCAATTTTTATTTGCATATAAAATTCAAGTATTAGAAGATATTACGGGCCTTATTAAGTATATCTTTAAATTCCAAATATAATTTAAATAAATGTGTACTTAATTGAGGATAAATATGTTTGGTGAATCCTCCTGTATATAACGTAATTACATACTCAATCAATAATTGTTAGTGAACGTTCAGATATAATTATTTTGTGTTGAATAGAACAAATTTATTCAGAAATAAAATATAATGGTATTGATGAAAAATAATAATGCATACTGTAATATTAAATATTATGAAAATAATATTATTTTATCTTTGATATTCCTAAATATTTATTATTTGCTATTATACTTTAGCAGCGAGGCTATTAAAAAACAGTTTAATACTGTGTATACAATTGTCTGTTCTATTAAATAAAATAGGTATTATGTTATATTTTATATAGGGTGCTATGTGTGAAGTATGTACAGAGTGTAGCAGGAAAACCTGACGAATAAAAATGAAAATTGATACTAATTAAACATATGACAACAAATATAAAAAAAAAAGTGTTCAAGTGGTTGTCGCTCTGCTGTACATTAGGTTACATGTGGGTCACTGCAATGCATGGTGTTAAATTTGAATTCAATGATATAATATCAATGTATATGAAAAATGATTTTGAGCGAAGGTGGTCAGTCAGCTTATGATATATTATTAAATATATTTGATGATAGAATTGTGAATAAGTAATTTATTTATCTATTTAAGTGGAACCTTATTTTAAATTTTCAATTCTTAGTTATAAAAGTTGAACATTTTATACATTATTAACTACAAAATTTTTTAAATTTGAAGTTTGATAAATTTTGTCAAAATTCGAACTTTAAATGCTTATAAAAAAAATGTATGGACACTACTATGACAATATATCAAGAGTCTTGTATTAAATTTTCAAGCTTTTTTAAATAACAAATAGAGTTACACCCAAAACAAAAATCAATTTTATAGAAAACCTATTTTGCGTAAAAATTCGTGATGGAAATTCTTTTCATTAATTTTTATTTTGTTTTTCCCGGCGCTTTTGAAAACTATTGTATATTTTAAATTTTGACCACTCGAATGCACAAACTAGATTCACTTTCCCATCGAATAAGATACTGTTGAAGAAAATCGAAACAGTTGGAATGCCCCAAACGGTGATTACAGACACAAAAAAAAAAAAAGAAAAACACACACACATCATTGTAAAATCAATACATTCACGCTCCACTCAGAATCTCAAATAATATGGATAGTAAAAAATTTAAGAACTTATGTAGCTATGTCAGATTATTCCCCAAAAGAATATTATGAAAAAAATTATTACGTTTCAAATTTATTTACTTAAAAAATAGTGATATTTATAAAAATTAAAAAAATAATCTACCTGACTTAAACAAACGTGTTTATTTAACATAACAATTTTACGAAGAATTATATTTACAAATCGGATATTTTGATTTTAATTTTACTTTTAATTGTTTTATGTTATTGTTTTTTTTTTTTTTTGTTAAATGTAGAAAAACTTAATGAAATCTTGTATACAAATTTCAAATCTTAGATATAAATATAAAATTTTTTTAAGAATTTCTTATTTAGAGTTATACTAGTTCTGCGTAAAAATCTCAGTTTTCCTTCATTTTTGGTTGGTTTTTCTAGTCGCTTTTTACCTTTTCACTTGTAACACAACTGAAATAATATATATAAAAACAAGTTTAAATATCGATTGGAACAAAATTTATTTAATTTATCAAGTTTTTCAGTTACACCTTGTATATTATAACAAATTAGTAAAGCTCACTCACTCTCTAAATGTATTTTAAAACAACGCAATAAACTATAGTTCTATATACAATTAAAAAAGAATTACCTATATATTTTGATCCCTCTTTTCTAATATTGGCTAATATGAATCTATATCAAATACTCATATTTTGATATTTATTAATACTTGCTATAATAGTATGAATTTACTTTGAATAGAGCCATTATCTATATACAATTATTTTAATACTAACAATCGTAAATATGTACAAGTAACTTTGGACAATAAACAGATATCTCAATAGCTATAAACAATCTTAACTATATTCTAGTACTTAATGAACGGACGACCACAACGAGGGTATAAGGTGTTCTAAATTTATGTTTAGAAACATAATAATATAGGTATATATAATTGGTAATTTTTAATTACTTTAGCAACGTAATTCTTAAATAATTATCAAAATATGTCATGATAAGTTCTATGGAAGAATAATTTTAAGTACCTCTCAATTTTAGATGTTTCTAAACATAAGTTTTCGAACACTGCTATAGACACATCCCCGTTATGTACGTCCGTCCGTTAGTTACCAGTTGTACATAGTTACGATTGTTTATATTAACAATGTATGGAACCACGCGGTATTCTATTCAAAGTAAATTTATTATTATTTAGATTTATAGTAGTCAATAGGTATTAAAAAATGAATAACAAAATATACGGGTTGCCATTTAGTTAAAATTGTTTATGGAATTTATTATAATTTATTGCGTTGTATTAGTATACGTTTGAATACCGGGAATTTAGCACGCTCGCCGAGTGAGCTTTCCTAATTTTTTTTTTTTGTATCAATACGCGAGTGCACATATAATATATACGAACTTACAATATATTATATTATTATTATGAATACATTTATTTGGCTGCAGTGCGTGTTTTCAACGTGATATACATTTACCACTTATATGCGACTATTGTATAAGAGTACGAGTTTACTAAATAATATATAATTATGTTGCTGAAATACTAATAATATTGTACGGTTAATGGGTTAATGTAAACTAACTGGCTACTATTTAACTTGTGCATAATCATGCAAGGAAATCATGCCACTTGAAGGTTATAACAGATGATGTTATTATAAGAGACAGAGTTTGTGAAACTTTGTGATACACCTACAACCTACGTGATTTTCAGTTACACGTCCTGACGACAAAATATCTACGTGCCAAAAATTACTGATTATTCTCTTAAACATTTAACCCTAATGATTATGAAAAATATTATCCGTAGCCCGTAGGCGATAAACATCAGCTTGTTTGGATTTAAATTTATCTCCAAAGGATATATTAACTTTTAAATAATAATTGTTACTACTTTAATATTGTTATAGACTGCATGATAATTAATAATAAACCGTATACAGTGAATCTAGTGGCTAATAAATATTACTAATTTACTATCATCATTTTAGTATTTGCACATTTTTTTTATAAAATACTACAATGGAAATATGAAGAATGTAAACATTCGTGTTCTGATACAAATAATTGAAATTATAAATTTGATTTTACAAGTGTTCGCAGGTTTTACACATATGTATACATATTTCTTTGATCATAATATTTGTCATACTATATTAATTTACAATTTTTATATTTTAATTATCTATGCTGTACATAAATTTATCGATTCTACAAAATCATTATCAGCTTTTCTAAAAAAAAATATAGTTTAGTTCATTTTTCGTACTCTTCGTTTTAGTGTAGTGATTATATAAAAATATTATTATAAATTATTACGTATCAATTCATTCACGTATTACAGAGTAATATATTGCGCATTATGTTATCACATACGTTTTTTTAGTCAACTTCTTATCTATTTTATCTTCATAATTTTTAGTAATTATCGCTCACAATAAATATTTTATACTAAAATAATTTATTTTCAATGTTTTGTGTACAGTATAGTCTCTAGTCACTCGACACTGTCTACTAAAACTTCAATAAGGTACATTATTTGAGCACATTCTTAGAGTATATTAACACTTCAGTTTAAATTATGTATCATGTATAATTTTTAATTGTTCTATAAAATAATATCCCTGTTTACAATCTTTTAATTAAAAAAAATAATTTAATTTTAATTTTAATTTTTTATATTATTATTGACATTTTGGTGAATGGCTATAATATTACGATCTATACATATTACGATAGGTAATTAAAATGGTTTGGTTTGACGTTATTATAAAAGATAAAATGAAAAAAAGATGCTAAAAAAGAAGATTATAACAAATTACATTACAAAGCCTGTACTTAATGAAGAATATAATAATTAGATTAATGACAGACTGACATAAAAGGTGATGCTGTAGAAGGAAACGGGATAAAAACGATTGATATTTAGGGCATTTGAAAGAGATTGTCTACTAGAAGAATAAAAATATATTTTTAAGTTAATATTGGTATAGTAAACACATTATGCATAGTAAAACTTCGCTATTAATTTCTGCACACGTTTTATTCGATATAATATATTATACGCTTTTATATTCAGATGCACAAAAAGTCCTCGCCCTACATTCTATCTAAAATGTTGACTTTATTTTATATATTATATAGTTGATGCATCGATTTATATCAAATAGGAAATAGAAGTCTTTAATATAATTGTTAACATTTTTCTGACGTTTTAATCTTTTATAAACAAATTTTATCAGAGTGGATTATTTGTTATTTACTGAGTGCTAACAAACACAAAGTTAAAGTACACACAATCCACATGCACGCTTAATACATGTATATTATTATTTACAATACATAAAGAGGATCTGAGAATATGCGTATATGGTTTATGTATATATTATATATGTTGCATGTCTATAGATGTATATAATAATAATTTCGCACAAAAAAAAAACAAATCGGTAGATATGCGTATCCTGCATTTTTCAATTCCCAAATATTTATTAACGATCAACATCCTCTTACCAGCTGGATAATATCCTGGTTTCTGTGGACTGCTATGATATCGCTATTATAATATTACAAGGGTTAAGTTAAGTGTTGAGTGTACACCAATGACCGTGCGTGATATGCAACGTAATGATTTTTCGAAAAACGACACAGCTTCACCACATCAGCGATGTCGGCATAATTTAATATCCGACTACCGCCAACGAAACGCAATTAAATAACACTCAGAAATATCCACGACGTCAGACAGCCACTGTTTTCGCCCTTTTCGTATATTAAATTAGTTGATGATCCTTTTAACCTTTTGGATTATACCAGGGATATATCCTTATATTTTATCAGTTTTTTCGTTACATTTTATTTCGTCGCTAATTAAAAATTTCATCCGGCTGAGAACTTGTACAACAACAACTATCGCTAACAGATTACGGTCATTCAAAATATTATCCAGCTCTTTTGAGAAGCTTAAATCAATCCAAATAAAATTTAAAAATATGAATAAGAGCGTGGATTGCTGAATTATTTTATTCATCAATTTGATGAAACATAATGCCAGTTTTATCGATAAAAAAAATGAACTTGAGTAGTGCAGATGCCAGTTATGATACATTTCAATATACACTCGAGTTATATTTGCATTGCCACGACTAGAAGGACAAAGCTACCCAAAAGTAAATCATAAATGTATTCCCCTATTGTTTACAGAATATTTGTTTTTTAGAATAAGTAATACGGTGAACAAATAATTTTTCTTTGTAAAGTCACTATAAAAGTTATTTTTAACATTGCAATTTGCAGCTAACACAGCGGTATTTCCTTATCCAATATTTAAATTTTATCCACAAAAGTGTAAACTATAGTACTACCTACTAAATCTACAGACGATTAAATTGAAGCCAGCTGTTAAATAATTTGGATTTATATTTTTTCACAATAAATAATCATACATTATTTATGGTCATCCAGTAAAAATATTTAGTATTTTGATTCAATTTAAAAAGAACTGGATCGTTATGATCTAAATTTAAGGACGTGCTTTTACGGAATATTTTATTTTTAAAAATAAAAATCTATGAATTAGTAAAAACTGACTACCTAGTAAAATTACCATGACCTTAAACCACGACAATTATCATGTAATATTTGGATATTTTTTTCTTTAATGATTTAGCCAATAGTATTAATTAAAAGGACAGTAATAGTAAAAATAATAATTATATTAATGTTTTATAAATAAAAATTGAGTAAAACATTTATATTTTACCAAACAGCGTATAATTTCGACTTTATTCGCTTTATATTATTATAGCTTAGGTAACAGTTTCTAGTCGTCATACAATTCTGTTGTAACGCTCCTGTATATACGTCAAAACCAACATGTTGATAAAGTACCTCTAGCTAGGATGCCTTTATTATTATACCACAATTTTCCAGCGCACCTAGAGAAATACAAATAACACTGTTTAATCGTAACAAACGTGTCCCTTTTACTTGGCCATGCATCCTGAAGAGATATTTCAAAAACGTTATTATAATAATACTACACAGTATGATAAATGGTCTTTAAAAAAAAAAAAAAAATTGTTGGAAGTTTGTGAATATAAATCGGTCAACCGTTACAGTCACAGACGTGATTAATAAACAAATCGAATAAAATAGTTTTGTAAAACGCTATAACAATGGTTACTTAAAAGCAAAAAAAAATGTATTAAAAGTACCATTTACTGCGATCGTGCATTTACGTTTTATATTAAATATTTTTCAGTGTAGAAGCTTAAAACATTTCCATAGAGATAATTATTTAAGTAAATATATTAAACGCTTATGAGTGTTATCTTATGAGCAGTTTTAAAATGGAAAACTTCTTCTGTTTATACCTAACATTGTAAATTTGTTTTAACACTTTCAATATTTATAAGAAAAAAGTATTTTTTTTTACTAGGGTTACTGTTTTCAACAACTGCTGATGAAAATGATTGTAAATACCGTCATTCTATTAAACATCAGTGGTAGAATTACGGGGGGGGGGTCCAAGGTGTCTTGATCCGAACACTGATATATATATATAATTATATAATACATACACAGGGTCTGACCCAGTAGGTATACCGTATAACATGATATATTTATATATTTCAAATATAAGTAGGTTGATTATCAAGAATCTACTGAAATAATAATAATTATATTGCATAATATTTTACCATCGTATTTTTATAGTTTTGATAAAATCGTCCATCGTAACGTTAATACCCGATATTCTGCTATATTGCGATAGTAAGTTTATCTGCGTATTTTTCCACTATAGGGAACAATATTATAACACTATTTCTGTTGTTTCATACCTACTATTAAAATGCATAGATTAGTTGACCGCCGACAATAATACAATAGTCGATATACCTAGCATTTAAGACGGGAAATCATAAGTGAGTACGAATTATTTTTTAGGACCCCCCCCCCCCCCAGAAAAGTTTTAAAAATCCACCACTGTTAAACATACTATACTACTACTATATTTGACGGTTATTGTAAAATACAAATTAAATTTTAGTGCGAATCAATTGCAAAAATAAATATATGCTAAATTAGCTTCCTGAGTAGATCCTATAACTATTGGACTATTTCCTTTCGTAAATAAACTATTTACAAGAAATTGGCTGGCTATGTATTTATTGAACTGTCTAAAATCTACCAAATCTCTTTAAACCCATAAATACACCCCAGCTGAGTGCCGAGCGCATTTTAAATTTAACTGATTTTATATTTAATATTTACATTATAAGCTATATGAATATTATAACGTAGGTACATGTAAATCAGTTATTAAATTTTATAATTTCCTTTTCATTTTCAGAGAACCTCGATAAGAAAATGGAATCTGAGCCGGTAATTGTGGTGGATCAAGAAAACTGTTTTTACGAAGAAGACGAAGATATAGATGATGTGGCCGGAAATGGCCAAGGATGTCCCGATACTCCTCCGCAGGACCCTTTTTTCCTGTCGCCTTTTAGAGACATGAGGAAACGCTCATTACCAACACCGCAATGCACATCTGGAATAACTGCTAGTCAAGTAATTTATAAAAATTATTAAATAATTCAATTTTTCATACAAACAATACTAAACGAAATTAATAATAACATAAGTACAAATGTAACAGATAATAAATACATCAAATATATTTATAGAATATTACCTTCAAAATATTCAGATTTTTGTTTGTTTAATTTTTAATTATGAACTTTATTTACAACGGTTAATCGTGAAGAAATTAATTGCAGTAAATTTCATTAAATTTGACTTAAAAACAAATTGTTCGTATAATATTCCAATACTGTAATCAGTTATTTAAGTGTTAAACTTTGAATTTAATTGAGTTTTCCTATTATGTTAATAAATTCACAAATTTACGATGTCTAGGTACTTAGTAATAAGTTAAGTGGTACACGTTGCATAAAATTACCCATCCAAAAAACGTATTTATGATAAAAAAAAGTCTACCTCCAAGACAAATTAATTTTTATGAACATTTGAAGTTCAAATTTTTCGAATAATACTAGACATTTTCACCAATTGTTTATTTTATAATTTTCCATACATGGTACGATTTTAAACTTTTTTAACTCTTTTGGGCTATTTAAAGACATTTTAAATATTCATTTTATTTTCTATAAATCTCGATACCATATTTCCTGTTGAGTCAAAAAGCTTGGCAATTTAATACAAGGTTCCTCATAGGTTTTTACAATAGTAGTTTAAAAAGTTAAAAATACATTTCCATGATTTTGTTTTATAAGAATTTAAATTTCAAAAATGTACAAATTATTTTGTAGTTAAAAATGTAAATGTTCCATTACTATAGTTTAGGATTTTAAATTTAAAATAAGGGTCCTCGTCAATATTTTGTTCTGTAATCAAAAAATCTAAAAATTATAAACACACAGTTTCTTTAAATACATATTTTAAATTCACATTTGGACGAAATTAAATATTTAAATAACGGAGAATAATAATTTCAGTTATTTTTTTGTAATTTAAAAATATTATTCGTGAATGCATGACATTTTTAAAGTATAATTATCTATTATTATATTATATTACATAATGGTCTATTGATGATATTTTCAAATACAACGTTTGGGAAAAAAATTAGTTCAACCCACTGTATTTACTTATAGTAAAATAAATTACTATAACAGCAATAATATCTTACAAATATATACTTAGTAATATAGGCTGACAAACCGTCTCAGCTCAGAATCGTTTTTAGCATACAATGATTTTATATCATTGAATTCAAATTTAAGACATAGTTTACGAAAATCCAATCGACAACTAATGTACCACAGAGCGATACACACTTGCCGAAGTACACTCAACACCTACGATACAGCAAAACTGCTTTCCTGGTTTTTATATACTAACTTAATATATTATGCCAATTTAAATTTTAAATGTCTTCCTTTGTCCCCCTGTTATGATTATAGGTCATAAACGGTGAAAATGGAGCAAAACGCTTTTTTTACTTTAAACGATATTAAATTAAACTGTAATACATTTTTATAAAGGTAGGTATAAAAAAAATAGATACGTACGTATCCCATGTTTAAAGTAAATGGGATGCGTGTCTTGGCCCTTTTCTGTCAATATCAATATAGGAGTCCTTTTTTTATTAGACTAGAGGTAAAATATGGGAAAATCCGGCCCGGCAAATGGGTATTGTGAGAAATCGACAATGTATATTGATACAAATATGAAGAAATTACTTAGTTCATTTCACTAAAGAATTTCTCAAAATCACGTTTGAGCACAAAATAACTAATGGCTATTATTTTGACAAAACGTTATTTGAAGAGTGCAACTCAAATTAATTTTAAAAAAGGCAATATTCATCATTGGGGAACAAAAATATTTTTTAAATACAATAGTATTAAATATATACATTATTTAATTATACACATTAATTTAAAATTATATCAAATATAAATTAATACTCTTCGAGATTTCTACTTTTTTTTCGAATCGAATTAAATAACCATGCTTTGTGGGGCAGTCAATTTGTTTACATATGAATAATATTAAAATAGGTATAGGTACCTTTGATATTTAATTTTTATTAGATTTAGCTTCGGAATCAGAATCACTGCATGCAAGTTAAATTAGTAGTTCCACTATCAAACAAATACTAGTGTAGTTTTGTAGTACAGGCCAACCGCGGCCCGCGTAACTGTTTTACTGTAGACCTTCCAATGTTTTAAAATCATGATTTTCTTCCTCTCGAATCGTGACACAAAATATACCATCCATTTAATAATCCATTTAATTATATTTATTTTTATTTTTAATTCAAAAAACTATGTATTTCAACATTGTTAACTGCGAAGTAGTATACAGCATATTCGATATGGCATCAACACCATGTCTAACACAATACTGGGAAAAATATTAAATAACTATTTATTATTATAATTATTATTGTTCAAACTCAACGTAATTTTGGTTACCTTTAAATTGTTATCGTTTAAAATATAATTAAAAATAATAGCACTACGATTAAAAAAGTTACTGTTTTTGAACGAATTGTTTACAGCAATGATATTATATAACTCTCGCATGCAGTAATATTAAATTTAATTATTGTTGTAATACTAACTAATCGTGCAGATTACATTTATTCATTATTTAAAAAAAAAGTTTCTTCACTTTTACAAACACTCGTGTAGTTTTCCCCTTACCACCACGATAATGCAGCTAATACTATTGGTTGATTGTTGTTTTATTTTATATGCTTTAAATCTATATTTTTGAAACAACAAAAATTTTGTTTGAGTTGCGACTAAGATATTATCTTGGTATGTATTTTTAACGATACTATATTCTTCAAATAAATACACCGAAATACGAATATTTGCATAAAATACCTATATACATCATACATATATAAACTATATAGGTATATTATATTTATATAATAAATGAGGTACCCAATGAGTAATGACCATCAAACAACCATAGTTAATTGTTATATAATATAATTTTATATTTCTATACTCAGTGGCCAATAACACTATATAATATTGTATGTAATAAATTGATATTTACGAATTACATAATATGTGCATTATTTTTGTATACTATTAAAACTAATTAAATTCAAATTTATGTATTTAGTTTTCAAAACTTTGACACGTCTTAGATAAAATGTATAAATTGTTATATTATTTTATTATAATTTAAAATAGATTTTATAAAATATATAACATTGAACTGTGAATAATAATATATTGATTTACATACAGGTTACGCATAATAATTTACCGTTAACAAATACATATGGAGTGTTACATTATATAAACGACTCGTTAAAGGATAGGTACAATATAGTTTGTTGTGAATAAATTATCAGTGACGATGAATTTAAGGTGGCATGGATAAGGCAGAGTCCAAAATCCTGATTGAGCGATTCGGCCGATGATTCCAAATGCTTTTAAATTTTCTCTCTCCTAAGCGTATCGAGCGGTTTGTCTACAGTGAAAAATGTGTTTGATGTTGAGAATATAAGTTTGCTTGTGCAATATGATCCCCGCAGGAGGTGCGCGTTGGGGCGTCCTCATTCGGTCATTAAGAACTAATGTGATACGTTTGTGTGACCAACCCTAAGTTTTTTGATTATCACTTCAGAACTACTAGACAACTCGAGACCGTCGTGGGAGGAACAGATATTGATCATTTTTGGGATTTCATGTATTTTAGTGGTATGATACAACCGTAATATTGAGGGTTGATTCCGTGCACCTACGCATGCATTTATTATTATTATATCAATTATTTTATTTCTGGGCGTGACGATTTGATGGAATAGACAATATTGTATATGGATACAATTAAAATTTTAAGTGCTTGATCACGCCAAATCGTTCGTTTTCGTTTGTTCTAAATAATTACATAAGACAATATGCGTAACATCAATAATATTATGTTAAATTCGTAAATAAAACAATATACTTACCAACCAACGTACCTACAGTAGTGCGCACTGTCCATCTATAATAATAGTATGAGAATCCATTTCGGTAATTCAACCCATTCGTATAAGATAATAATATATTGTTGGACCGGAGTACCGTCGGATTAACATTTTGGATTACACAGAGTATTACATTTTATAAAAACAAAATATATATATTACCTATTTTGAATATAATGTTATCGTTTTTTTTGTTGATCTAGAGCTCGGCAACTATAGCCATTATCTTTTTAGTAGGGTCACGGTTGTAATGGTTGGCATGATTGGTATGGTTGGTACAGTTGGTTGGCAACATGTGTATGTGTGGCTAGGTTTTTGCGCACTAAATATCCGGGTGGTCACCCATCCGAGTACTAGTAGCAGCGGTTTACTCTCAATCACGTCGCGTGATTGACTTCAGCCACTGCGCCGCGCCGAGTCACATTATTATCATTATAGAACTATCTACCTATATTATTATTATATATTACAATTTGCATTAATCGATTAATCTTATATAATATGTTATAGTGTTGTTATATTATATAAAAGCTAGCATGAACTCTATTTTTTTTTTTATACGTTTAGACAATTTCTTAACGTCTTGTGTCATACCTAAATGTTTTTAAAAATTAATAGTTTGTTAGCCAATATTCCAACAAATTGTCCTGTACAATAAGGGTATTGTAACACAGGCCGGATTTTTACAGCATATATGTCGAACCACTATAGTGTACTCAACCGCTTTTATAATATTATTTTAATATGTTACCTAATGTACTTACATTCCTCATTTAGTTTTAATAAATTATCATTAACATAATATATTATCATTATCATTGGCATAAAAATAATATATATTAAACAGAGAGATTGTTTTAACAGTGAACACTTGATATTTCGAAAAATGTTGACTTTATTCGAAGTTTTCTGTTTGGAAAATCTATGACTCACACAACTCAAACTTTTATATTATATTCCTTATTTTGTTAGCTTATATATTATTATGTTTACTAACTAAGAACTTTTGATTTTTAAATGGTAACCAAAACATTCTAAGAATATTATTTAGTTCCAGACTATATGAAATTAAATGTATAACTGTAAAAGTTGCCGTTTGAAACTTAGAAATCGATAGTAGTTTCACCAAGAGACATGTTATAATATATAAGGATGGAAAAATAAAAATAAGGGCAGTAAAATATTTCCCGAAAGAATCGTAAAAAAAATCTTTAAAAAAATCATGAGTATACTATCTGACAGAAATAAGAATTCGGTTATCATGCACTAGATTATATATATATATATAAATTATTATAAAACCTGTTATAGTATGTAGCAATCGGTCACGTATTTGTGGGGAGTGACGGGGAGTGATCCACATGTAGTAATGTTTAGCTCTGGTTTTTTCGTATCTTTATAATTGTATCTCTATAACATTAGATCAGTCTAAATAGGTAGGTTAAAATAAACAACAAAATATCACTGGGCAATCCTTCTACCGAGTGTGTTGTGCTTGAAAAAAAAACGAATCCCCTACATCCCGTCACATACAAGCCATGACAGATGGGCACACCTTCGGGTACGCTATTGCCGGCTGTATTGTACATGATTTTTGTGTGGTGGTTCTGCTGCAGGTGCGGAGGTTGAGCGATCAGGGAGCGGCCGGTGCGGCTGCCAGGGAACAGGCGTTCTTGGCCACGTTGACCAGAGCCCCGGGGCCCTACACACCGGGTCGCCGACATTCGGTCATCACGATATCGAAGGCGCCCATGCCGTTGTTCGGCCGCAACAGGCGCGAATCGATTGCAGCGTTCCCCAGCAAGGGACCGAGAGTGAACCGCAGGGACTCGGCCGGTGGCGCCACGCCATCTCCCACCGGTAGTCAGTTCAACTTGCAGCTGGACATCATGGACGACATTGCAGACATCAAGGCGGCGCGGAAGGTCAGGATGAAGATGTGGCAAACCGAGGACAAGGAAAAGATGTGCGAGCTCCAATCGATGGACGGCGAAAACAAGCAAATGTCCAGGTAACGATGTCGCAGTATAATAATATGCCTAACGTGTACAATATTATAAGTTTTGTGGAAACATTTTTACTATAGATGTACCTGCCCCGGGAAATTGAAGGATTAAGTAAAATTCTTATTAAAAACCTGTATCGTTGTATGGAAGGAAGTTTTATAGTATAAAGAAGTACACACTTTAGAGCAAAATCGTGTGCCAGTTTAACATTATTTTCAGGGATACACAAATTGATAAAAGAGATAACAATAATGATAACGTTACGTACATAACATGGATACAGGTGTGAAAATTTTGAAAAATGTCATTTAACACTCAATCTACTAAATCATTAAATTATAATTTATTTTATACTAAATGATCCGTCTAAGTGCTAACACTCATTTTCTGTATCCATGTTCGTGTGGTTTTTTTATTATCACCCAGTCTATACCTAAAATTATACTGTTTTTAGGTAGGAAATAATAATGTTTTAATGACAAACTAATTGTTTTTATTTTTGTAACCCAAAGAAAAATATTAATCAAAAATGTCGATATATTTAATTATCATTATTAAATATATAGTACAAAATATAGTTTTTTATTTATGAGCCATGGCAGTTTATTTAACTGAGGTGAATTGGCAAGGGGTACCTCGTAAAATGTGTAAATACTTTAAACTATATAAAACCATTTAAGTCACCAAGAAGAATTACTGTAGCCAGTTAAAAGGATCATTCCTTATATACATAATTTATATATTTTACCGTATTGCATACAATTGTGTTTCAATCCCGCGAAGTTTTGAAACGTCAATTGAATTCATTAACAACCAATGAGAAAAATTACATACCCACAGCGTTAGCGTGGGCTTATATTTACGAAAGCATATAAACTTTATGAATAACATTATATTGTTAATATATAGTCGGCATTACGCGATTATATTGAAAACTTTTTCGGAATTCTATATATATATTATATTACTCATCAACGTTTTCATTTAAATAAATGTGTATTTTCAAGAACACTTGTGAAGCTACTAAACATAGGCTTTCTCTCTCTCTCTCACACACTATCTCTCTCTATCTCTCTCTCCCTCCCTCTCACTCCGTTTCTTATATAATATTTATTTACGAAACATATAACCTAAAAATCTGAAATCTTTTAAAAGGAACTTTAAACATATTAAGTAAAAATATATTCTCAAAATATTATTTGTATTTTTACTCGATGCAATTTAAGTTTCTCATAGATTGTGATTTTCACTATCCCAGTTAACTTTTCTGTTACAAAACTATTACGAAATCATTTTTAAGTTAATTAAGTATAATTTTGACCTCCATACTAGTGGCGTCCCAAAGATAACTACGAGCCGAATTGTAGACCAGATTTTTGTATGCTATATTCAAGATCTATATTTTAATTTTTAAGTACCAGATAATTTTTATCAATTTCAGTTAATATGCATAGCATAATATATTATCATCGACTGTTTAATAATGAACTAAATAATTAAAAATCAACAAAATTTGACTTTATAAAATAAATAAATATCAAATAAGTTTTTAGCTGCATTAATATTGATTCTAAAAAAACATATAACAAAAATCATTTATAAAAAAACAAAAACATACCTTTAGTAAATAGGGACAAAATCTGTAGAAATATAAAAAGGAAAATTAATATAAGTTCCATAATAATATTGATAATATTGATTTTTATATTTTATATTTGTAATTATTAAATACCTACCCAAAAAAACTCTTGGTACACTTCTTATGTACACTAAAAAAAATGGTCTGCAATTAGTATGTACCCCCAAAAAAATACTCTGGTCACAAATTTATACTGTGCTACGCAACTAGTAGCCACCCAATTTTTTACGATTTTTTATCGTTATTTTTATTTTCTTAAATGACAACCCTACAGTTTTTTAATTCAACCAGTATAATGAGATTTTTGTTTCAAAATAATTATCAATTATGTTTAGCAAATTAATAAGCCAACTGTAAGAACAATAATAAAACAGATACATTTATTCTAATGAACACAACCGAATTATCTTACTATTGCTTAATTTGACGTTGTAATAATATATTAAACTTCGTTAGACATTATACTAATGTTTCATATGCAAACGATTGAAAAACTTTAAACCAATAAAATAGAACTAAGTTTTTAAATCATTGTATTTTAACAAACTTACTTACAGTCTTACCAACATAAGACATTGTTTTTATGTCTTCAAAACTTATAATATATACATATGCAGTATACTCTTATGTTAATGTCAAAATTAAAAAACTTTTTCAAGATTATCATTAATCAGTATATTAAAGTGTTATAGCCTATAATAATAACAGAAAATAAATAAAATAAAACCATAAATACATTATTTTTTTAATCAAAGAGAAACATTTTATCGATTTTGGTTGAATTTAGCCAATTAAGATATGTAAACAGAATCGTTTTTTAGAAGCGAAATATAAAACTAATTATACTGTAAAAACATTATTCAAAAAATGTCTTGAATGTACCTAATTTAATCATGCCTAGAGCGTTTACAAATCAAACAAAAATGCATTTTTATTTTCCTTAAACATTTATTTTATTATTAAAACTTTAAAAATAAAACATAAAACTGTGTACACGTGTATAATAGTACATCGATTGATTATTAATAACGATAGTTATAAGTTTATAACTGATAACTAATATTTATAATAAGTATACTTGGATGTATAATATATTATTATACGTATTACTATTTGTGGTTATAAACTAAGATATCTTTAATACTATTTTATGATTTAAAGTTTTACATACAAAAACATTCTGAGTATAATTGTCATTAAAAGTTTTTCCACACAAAAATATTACTAGCAAATTTATAATAAACGCAAAAAGTGCGGCGTTGGGATATATATAAATATAAAACGAGTTTTTCAACGTTTTCTATTCAAAGTTTCTATACATGGAATGGAATATACACATTACATATATATATACATTATACACGGAATTCATTTCAAAAATACGAAAGAGAAATAATATTTTTATTTATTTTTATCAAGTTAGATTCCTAACATTCTCTCGTATAGTATAATACAGCGTGTGATATATGTATGTTTTCGTTTTTATGCGAAGAACTGTCAAAAATACATTTAAAATGAAAAATAATATAAAATCATCGCACATAGTCGCAAAGAATAAAAAAAATTATCGTTGGAAATATAATTTAGGTAAAATGAAAAAAATCGACTAAATCGATATTACCCCATCGAGTATTAATATACCGTAAGACTCTCAATAAAATAATTAATAAATAAATTCCATAACAAACGGCACTCTGTAAGATAAACGAGGCACGAAAGTAAACATTATGTCTCTCGCAAGTCTCAACCCTTTATTTATAAAAAAATATAAAAATTAAAAATGGTTGCGTATTTTGTCCCAAGGTACGGTGGCGGTACCTACTATATACATGTAGGAGGGATATAAATCTGTAATCTAGTGGAAAATATATACGGCCGTTTTGTCAACACGCAAAAAAAATCAAAAGCAAAACGTACCGCAATCTCTTTGATATGCGGTTGCATGCGATAAAATAATAGCATGATATTTTTCGCCCGTAACTTTTCAACGGAAAAAAAAATATTTCTGTTAAGAAAACCATTTTTTTTTATTTTTTCTTTCGGTTTAAACTTCGAACAAAGAGGATGATATTTTTATTTCTTCCGAACAATTGAACACAAATCAAAACAACAAAAAAAATAAATAAATAAAACGTAGAGTAGGTATCAACTCGCTGAGAAATATTTCACTTCGACGGACAGCGCTGTTTGTTATGGCAATATTTCGTGATGCACCGTGTACCGTGTATATATATTATATAGCTACGGTGGTATCGTAATAATCATCATTATAGCCCTAAACCGAACTCTACAAATCCATTCGTCGAGGGGTGGGGTGGTTAGGTATGCGGGGGGTCGGTTAATGGCCGCGATAAGACGGTAATAATGTGTAAACGATTGTGGTGGCTCGGGCAGAGCGATGCTTTATATTTTATATATATATATATATATGTACATGTATTATTGTAATATATATTTATCATGTTTATTGCACTCGATTATCGCTCGGTTTAACGAGGGAACTATCTATATAGGCTCGCGCGAATCCTTATTACAGTCGGTGGCGGTGCAGCGTGGTATATATTTTGATAATAATTATGCGACGCGAAAGACAAAATATAATGTCGCTAGGTAGCTGACGGATTATACACGCTGTGCTATTAATTGTGGTCGATGCGGTTTTGTTGTTACCTGTGGGTTTAGAATCTAAACTTTAGATGACACCTATATGTGGTCGTACGCGCGGCGTTTTCGAAATTATTTTGGAAGACGAAAAATTGCGAGTTTTGATCGTACGGAAGGAAAAACACGCGTGTATAATATTATTATATTATGACGTTTATTTTGCGTAGTAATTATTATTTTCGTTTCGTTGCTATGCGATGTTCCTTACGACCCACGACTATCCAGTCACGCGTCTGCACAAAATTTGCTCGACGTTCGTAAATCACTGCTTTAGATTCTGAGCGCTCCGCTGAACGTATCGATTTTACAATAATGTGTTTTTTTTTGTTTCTTGTCTGTCGACGCCTTTTGAAGCAACAAAAATACTTAGATTTTCCACTCAGATGGCTTTTCTGCTTAGAAATTGAATCTAGTTGTTAAAATTTGGAAGGTTAAAATTAAAATATTCCTAAAACTATTTTTTTTAATAATAACAAAATAACAAATTTCTGACTATATCGACCTTCACATTTGGTTGTAATTCAAAAACGAAAAACCAAATACACTTGAAATTGTCACTAAATGTTAATTGTTTATATATATTAGAGTTTTCTATACACTGAATATTTTTTTGATCGATTTATTAGAGACTTGTGATGTTTTAGTTTTTATCAATAATCGTAGATAAAAAAATGTTTACCTAGTCAAAAACCTTAAACATTTAATACAAAATTCCTCATTAGTTGTTATTAAATTGAGCGCAATTCCACAAATATTTTATATAGACGTCTGAATAGCATAATAAAAATACATTTTGACAAAATTGGATGTCTATGAGTAAAATAACGATTACTCATCATCAAACGAGTTTAGTTTCTTTGTTCTAATTCAAAAAATGTTAATCGTGGAAACTTGAAGAAACATTCCATTGTTACTTAAATTATTATGACATTTTTCAAATGTTTTTCAAATATTTTAACTCTTTTTTAACTATTTATAAACATTTTACATTATTGATTTTTATTTTTTATTTTTTCCATAAATTTCAGTAAAAAATATTTTCACTCAGTAAACAAGTTTGAATATTTAATACAAATTTTCTTTACTGAAATATAAATCTAAAAAATGTTTACACACAATTTTTTTTTTATTAAGACATTTTAAGTTCAAATTTTGACAAAATAGTTATATTTAAACGAAGAAGAACGTGATTGGAGTTATTTTGCTGTAATTCAAAAGTATTATTCGCGGGGACTTGAAACTGTTAGGTTAGCCATATACATGCATCATACATTACGCTTAGTAATATGGGCCGTCAGACCGTCTTCACTCAGAATCCTTTTCGTATGCGATGATTTATCATTAAATTCAAATTTAACACATCATTACGACTGCAGTGACTTACTCAATGTACACTCGACACCTATGACTGTACGGTAGAGCGGTTACCTAATTTCCCCTTTTTTTTTTAAATCAGTTCGTTCTTCATAGTGTAGTTTATTGATATTAGTAGCCTGCTTACAATTGTGCTCCGAAAAAATAGCATCCATTATAATTATTTAAGGCGTACCTATAACTGTAGCAGCCACTGTTTTTTTTTCTTTTTAAGACACTCCAATTAGTGAAATAAACTGTTTTTTTCGACTCTCGTAATGCGCACTATATTTGTCTGAGTTATAAAAATCATGAAAAATCACGCAAATTTTGATATCTGGTTTTATACTTATGTAAAGAAATTTTGTACAATCTGTGTATGTAAATTTGTTCGATGAATTAATGATATGAATAATTGATAAGGCCCATGTTACGCACTTACGCGTGACGAAGGGAGCATTCCGTTTATGGGGCCTAAGTTAATACCATTACGCCGGCCATTAAAGAGGTCTCCGCGCCATGTTTTACGCGACGTGGAGTATTTTCTAAAAGGCTAATGGATGCTGGTCAGAGATAAGGGGATTAGGACGGTGTTATGGACACGGTGTCGGAAACCTTTTGAAATGAGCTTGGCTATTTCGTCAGCTATTTAAAATCTGTAGTTAAGTAGCTTATACAATTTCATACCAAGAAATGGACAATTCTATTACGAAACAATAATCAATAACTACAGTGTAGCATAAATAACTAATAAGTTTTAAACCGTTTTCCCATACCGCAATGTACCTAAATTGCCTACACAGTGCGCCGTCAAATACATTTGTTTCAAAAAAAAAAAAAAACCCGGAACGTGACTTTTTACCATTACTGTACAACTATAATAGATGGGCTTTGAAAAACAGATTCGTCCACATCAATCGTCAACGTCGCCAAAACAATTATTTGCAGAATCTGAAATACTCGAGTAAAGAAATGTGAGCCGTCCAGAATAACGAAACGATAATGCTGTTGCCGTTTTACAGTAAAGTTTAAACGGCAAACAATGTTTAGAGCAAATGACGGCTACGATTAATACCCTATGTTTTCATAAATATTGTTATTTATATTTCCGAATTTCCTACAGGTATATACTGCAGTTCAGTAGCTCAATCGCATACAACGATATAGTTTATTATCGGGACATTGTACAATATTATAGACGTGTCTGCGCTGTGTGAAAACATATTATTATCTCTATTATAATTATCATACATAATAAAAAAAGATGCGTATATTTAGGAACATGTTGCGGGTATTTTATATTTTCTGCGTATAATTTACTGATATTAAATTTAAAGATGCAAACTCCCCCCCCCCCCCCCCACACACACACATATCCTCCCCATCAATCCGTGTGTCGGCGCGCCTCACCCAGCAATATTATAATATTACATAAAAATACAGAACACTTTTCCCCGTTTTCTTTTTCCAGGTTCAAGGAGGCCAGGAGGTACTCCAACATCGACGTGTGCGAAAAAATCGCTCCGCCCATACCGGCCCGGCGACGCGCGTCGGAGCTGCCTCCCAACTTGACGCCGCAGGCCGGCAAACCGTCGTCGGCGACGGCGGCTGCAACACAATCGTCCGGGATCGTGTGCACGAACACGGATCTGCTGTCGATAATGAACTCGCTGAAGTCGACGGCCACCAAAGCGCTGCAGTCGACCAAAGGCGGTGGCCCGCGGCAACGGGGCAGCAGCAAGACCACGGACAGCCTGCCGACCGGCGCGGCCGGCGACGTCGGCGGCGGCGACCGTCGCCGGGACGTGCTCCGGACAGGCCGGTCCAACAGCGTGGACGTGGCCAACATAGGCGCGGCCGCAGCCATGGCGGCCGCGGCGGCGGGCAACAGCACCAGGAACTGGTTCAGGAAAATGTCCACCCGGACGGCGACCGCTGTGTCGATGGCGGGGGGGCAGCGGGGGGCCGACGCGGAGTGCGCGGAACAGCGTCTGGCCACCAGCGGCGGCGGCGGCGAGTACGTGGTGGTGCAAAAGTCGCCCGTCGTCGTGACGTTTGCCGACGAACGGCCAAAGGTGTCGCTGTTGATCGAACCGTCGTCCGGCTGCAAACCGGAAAAGCACTGCGCGGCACCGCTGTCCCCGCCGCCGCCACCGCCTCCGCCGCCTTCGTCGGCGTCGTCCGTCGACAAGAAACCGGCGCCCAACGGTGGCGACGTAGTGGTGTGGGACCGGCCGACCGGTTCGGTGGTGAACGCCGAGGTGTTGGGCACGGCCATCGAGGGCTTCTTGGCCGCCAAGAAGTCGGGCGACAGCGCGGACGCGTCGCCGACCGCCGACGGCGAACACCAAGAACACGCGTCCCAGCAGCAGCCGTCCGGCGGCAAGCCCGTCGTCAAAACGTCTGCCGACCCGAGCACGCCGGCCCGCACGTGCGACACGTCCATCTGTTCGTCGCTCAAAGATCTGTTCGTCAAATAGCTATAAGACCGCTCGTGCCGGTCGATTCGCCTGTGTAATTAACTCTAAATTACGATTAATTACGACATATTGTTATCGTGTTGACAATGTGGACTAACAATGTTATGCATATACATTATATTGTAATATTACTATATACCCAAACAATAATACCAACTACCCGGTAAGCGATCCCCACCCCCATTCAAATTATAGGTAACCGGAATTGTCCACCCGCACACACGTCCCCGGCATCGTGCCAATGCCTGCAAACTTAAGTAACACTCGAACGGTCTTGCTTTTTCACCGTAGTTAGGTTTCGAAATGTTTTATGATTTGTGCAACATTTCGTCATATTGTATAGGTATATGGCATTTATAATTACTGGTATGATGGTATATGGATTTTTATATGATAAAAATGACACGTGTTGTACGTTGAAATTCATTCCTATTATCATTGATCATAAATACTATAGTACCTATGTAATAAATAATCAATAATATAATCAATGGTAAGCATAAGCTGCAAGTATAGGTTTTCAAAGTACATATTTCATAAAAATATTTTAAAGACATAAGCCGGACAAAAATATCACACCCCTCTTATAGATTATTATTATTAGTATCATTATTATTATTAATATTACTATGAACTCGCACAATAATTTGTATCTCCCACAATACTTTGACACTTTTATGAAATAATTATTACCAGATTCAAAAATTGTAAGTACGAAGACCTACACAATCATACAACGAAAAATGCCACCGCCGAGGCGCGATGAAAGCTCGATATGTTTTTCACGAGGACGTCGAGAACCGTATAATATTTCAATTATTAGAATTTATTAATACCTATCGAATTTAATAATAAAATATATAATAATATGGTATCACACCGATGCGTTTAAATCCGGTGACTGTGCGTCGTACAAATAGGGCTTCTCGTGCGGTAATAACTGAAGTCTAATTTCTCGATACCCGTTATTATATTGTGTAAAATATATTCATATTTATGTATACGATCACTTACATCGTCCCTCGGTGTGATGTGCCGATGTATAATGTATGAACGATGAGGTGTGTGTACGGCGAGGACGAGATTTGAAATGGAGGAAATCGTTGAAATCGATTCGACGACTTTAGGTTACACACACGCCGAATATATTTTATGGTCGACGATATCGCATAATATTGTAATAAAATACTGAGTCACACGTCCGCCCGTCAATGTACAGAGCGATTCACCAAGCATACTAGTTCCATTTTATTCATTTAATAATGAATTTATTCGAATTCTGACTAGGAATTTTTAAATAATATTAAACTAAAAGACAATATATTATTATCAAATTCTAAAGATTTTTTGTACTATTTAAGAACGAATGTCTTGTGGCGATACAAAACTTTTGTTTTTCAAAATGATAACCTATAATTATTTTTAACTGTAAATTATTTAATGGATAATTTTTTTCAACATTTTGATGAAGGTACCTAATCCAAAATTTAAATGAGTAATATTTTACAGTTATTATTAAAAAATGCGCTTACAAAAATATAAAATTTATATAATATTGGATCTTGTATTTATCATGCATGGTTATGAATAATACTTATAAATTATAGACATTGATAGATTAATATATATTACCACAATTTTCAAATTACCATAGCATCTCATATTATCTTGCAAACCCATTACGATAATGGGACCATGGTGGGCCTAATATTGTCCTTAGTAAACACAAAGTTACACAACTCAAAAACTATAATTCGTAGTTATAATATAACTATGATTGATTTTCGATTTTAATACGTCAACATTTTCAGAAAAAATATAGGCTAAATAATTTGGAGTGGAATAGGGGGTTGTCGTTTGAAAAACAGGAGTTGGTATCTCTTTGATTAGTCGGTATGTAAAATCTCGGGAATTTGAATAAAAATATGGTCCTTTAAAGTGAGGAACATAGGTATATTTGAAAATTTCGAAAGTAATATTTTGAATAACTGCACTATTGAAGAAGACAAATGGGGTGGGAAGCATATATGGTCGGCGAATCACCCCGTATACCATGATATAATATTACAATATATGCGCTAAACTGCACATAATCTTCTCGTAGGTATAGGTGTCGTTTCGTGGTAATTATAGTACTAACATCAGACGTGCGCGTTATATGTACTTATGCGCACTTGTCGTCATATCGAAATAATGATACGATGCTTATAACAGTTATATCGTAGTGTGCCCGCGCGGCATTATAATACTACTAATAATAATATTGTAATACGCCTTATGGGTCCTGCGACCCTAATCACACGCGTGCTGACGGTGGTGAGCGGTAGTGCTGTTAACAGGTAGGTGAACGCGTACAGGTTATAATAATATTATCCGCAATAATCGTTTCGCCACCGATTAATTATCATATATTTTAGTATAATGTATTATTGCACATTGACGGGCCCACCGCTAATCGTTACTGCGTTGTACGTCGTCATATTATTATGGATAGGTATTTCGTATTTATAATATTATACCAACAGTTATTGACCGTAATTACGCGCAATGCACAATGTCCGTTTTACATAATATATAGGTACTATAATAGGGGAATAGTAAGTGCCTACATGAGAGAAGCGGGTAAACAATTACATAGTACGTTAGTTCCTACATATTATGTGATGTGTTAATTCCTACATCGCAGAAAAAATTGTATGTGTAAGTTCCTACACGGTAAAAAAAGTTGGGTATGTTAGTTCCTATACGGTGGAAAAAATTACTCTGCGATTATTGGATAATATATTGGATTATGTAATATTATAGCATGGATTAGGTGTATTAAATATTAATATATTAATTGTTCTTTTTTTAAACCTCTATGTGTGGTGCCCATAAACTTAATAGTGTATGACGATAGGTTGTTTATTATTTCATCAATTTATTTTTTTTAAAAGACATTATTACTATAATGATTATCTATTTATTTATGATATTTATTAAATATGCCGTTTTTATTATTTGTTTTTAAACACATTATAATCATTTTGAATAGGTACGGATTTTAATATATAAAATATAGTTTAATAATAAATATAAACACATAATCCATAATATAACATAAGTACCTACCTATACACTTACTGACATTTGAACTTTTTTTTACTGTGTAGGAACTTACATTGGCCCCTTTAGGTACACATAACACAATAGTTATATAGGAACGATGATTTCATACGGAGATAGTTTTATCTGTACCTACCTATGTATAATATATTATATATTGCATAAGTAGTAGGTACTATTTCGAAAAGTGTCAAAGTATATCCTTTTAAATATTTTAAAATCATGACAAAACAACGTTTTTGAAAAAAAAAATGTTCCCTGTTTTTTATCGTCTTTATTTTTTAAGTTTTATGTTTTTTTTAATGAGACCACATACATTTTTTTATTTCATTAAACGAAATAAAATTGTTGGTCGTTATTTGTAAAAATCGAATTTTGACTGGCAGTTAATTAATTATAGGACGGTACTTAATATTGTGTGGAGTGGTACAAATGAAGTACTCTGCGAAATGTTATTCACTTGTTCCACTCATCTACCTACCTTTCATATACTTATAACTAATTAGATATTAGTTTAAACCTTTAACATATAAGTGCATACAAATCATTTTAAAAATATTCTACATCGGAATATGAAATTAAAAATGTGTGCACTCATTTAAAAGTAAAAACTTAGAAAAAAATATTCAAATTGATTTGTAATCGTTTCAAGCAATCTAAAAAATATATTGCTAAATACTACTTTAATACTTTTTGAGAAAACTAATTTTCTTTTAGAAATTAAAAAAATCAGTAATCAGCCAGTAGGTACCTATGTCCAAATATATTATAATAACAGAATGATTTGTTTATGGTAGGTACAATCATTGGTTTTTGTGCGGCGGTTGTCATTCAAACAGAGCAAAATAAAATAAAATACAACAATTACCAGGATAATAATCAGACTCTTTCGGAAAAATATATGACAGCGTTACCTATAGGTACAGCTTGTGTACTTCAGACTGTTATTCAATATAATGTTTGAATAAATTCATTAAAAAAAGGCGACAGCTGACTTGGTTGATAATAACGAGTGTCCCGAGTTAAAAAATAATTGACATTAGGTACATAATCATGAATATAATATATTGTTTACTGCAGCAATGCAGGTATCAAAACTACGACATGTGAACAAGTTTAAACTATAGGGGGTATATATTTTATCGTAGGTAGATACTCCATACGAACATTATTTCCGTACTTAAGAATTTTCCGTGCGCCAGTAAGTACAACAACGCTGCACGGAAATCATTTGAGTTTTTCCGGTGCACAAAAGTCGTTTGTGCGGCGTACAATATAGACCCCCAGGCCAGAAGATAACTGTCGCGAATAATCCAAAAATACACTATTCGTATATTATCTTTCTTTTGTTTATGAAGTAGGTACAACGTGCATACACATAATATAGTCCTGCGATCAATACTTATACCTAAACTTCGATAAATTCGATTTAGTACATGGAAAATACACGTCTGGTATAGACTATGCGCGAAATTGAAATGTCTCTTGACACACCGTTGGTAACAACCAGTGAACACTTGCAGATATTGTGTCATTGAAATGTCTATAAAACCGTAAAAAATATGAACGTGATTATATTATTATAACATCCTTTGGCCCGCAAAGATTTTTAGTTTCTCTGGTAAAAAAAATGTTTGGCGACCCCTAGCTATATTATTTATAATATGTACCTTGTAGACATAAATATAGTACAATATCCGTTGTGTTTGTATATATATATATAAATCATAATATGCTTATACACAAATCGCGTTTGACGACCTCGGCAATCTCTTTGTGAGATTTTTTTTTAATCATTTTACTACACATACTCGTCGTGGCACATTAAAAAATAAATATAATATATACCTAAATATTAACCCTTCGGATTTCGTGGAACTCGGTGGACGACATCGGCGCATATAAGTCTAACATACATAATATATATATATACACGAGGTATAGGCACTCAGATGGAAAATATATAATATGCATGTACATTAATGTTGCGTAAAAACTCATCATTCATAATTTAATAGACGGAAACACGATCAAACATTCGGTGTGGGTACGTGGCTCTACAATATATAGGTATATTATATATTAAATTTATCCGAACGACACATAATCGATTCAAGCACACTGCAGCATATACGCTCTTCTTCGAGAGCCATCTGTTTAACGGGACAAATGTGATGAGATTTTTCTCCTCCTTTATATTTTCTTTTTAATCGGTAAATACGACGCCTCCGCAGCCGCGTACCTATATACGGATGTTTTCCTCTTTGGATTCATTCATTTTTAACTTTTTGAGCCGATCCGTCTTCCCACGCGCCTTCCATGCCTATATAATAACCTGCTGCAGCAACACCATCGCCGCCACAGCGAATGTCTATCGCATAATATTATTTCTGGTGTACGCAGGGAGGCGCGTATGGATAATGCGTATTTAAAATATACATAAACGAACCTGCTGGATTTCCACTGGCTTTTACTTCTATAGAGCCTCGTCGCCGCGTTTTCGTCTTCAAAGAACAACAACAATTTAATAACTGCTGCCCCGCGCGCGGTGTGTGTGTGCGCTCGTTCTCTTTTGTGCGATTCGTACTCGTCGTATAATATTATATTATACGAGTATATATTATTATGTGCGTACACGCCAGATGGATTTGATTTATACACGCGTGTACATTAGACGTACCTACCTTTATAATGTGTATTGTTTATATATTTATATATATACACATAAACGTGTGTATAAACTATAAAGTGAGCCACTGAAAGCTGTCTGAACGTTTATAATTTGCATGCATAAAAAACAAACGGTTGTCAACTACAACCATAAAACGCGTGCAGGTAAACGCAATACGAATAGTGATTCGCCAAGTACGCTCACCCCTCGTGTTGTTTTTGTTAAACGTGCATTTACCCACTCAAATTCGGATTTTTAGACGATGATTAGTTTTATATACTTTTTAACTAGTATAGGTATATCGTTAAGTATAGAGGTACTAAGCTATAAACAAATTAAATTTCAATTGGAGTTAATGGATATTATAATAAAACGGAGGTTAGCATGCTTGGAAAATCACCCTGTATATATTATTGTTATATATGCTATAAACCCCCTTAGGATATATAATAATACTATACATTATTCCATTATCGTCAGTAGTTTCCTAATCAAAAGAGAATGAAAAAAAAAAATGAAAATCGTTTGACTTCCTATTATTATGTATATAACATATTATATGCATGGGTACAATCAATAGCCCTTTTGTGTAATATTATATTATATACACATGCTTAACTATATACATATAAAATATATAAAAGCATGTACGATGTACCTAAACCTAATGCGTAATAATATGTCAATTCAAAATTCCTCGTTATCGTTTTATTGATTTATTCGTCATAATAGTTTGAAAATCGACGTCGTATAATGTTCATATATATGTATAAATAAATGTATGGGCGATCTCGTTAGTCATTATATATTATATAAATGCGTATTGTTAACTCCATCGAATGTCTGTAAAGAATAAGTACTCATACCTATATGTATAAATGTGTCTGGTAAAAATATACATTCAATTCCAATTCCTTGTAAGTATTTACATAATTTTCAAAAGTTTTTCATCTTGTTAAAAAATTATCAGTGTTATGTATATATTGTTAGTCCTCATTGTTAATGCAAATGTGGTTGACCAACACGAGCTTTTAATATTTGTTTTGTAATTATTATTATTATTATTATTACTATTATTATTCTTAAAATACGCACATTTTTAATATGTATAAAAACTAAAAGACTATGATTGATCAATGCTTTAATCATTATAGGTAGGTATACTTGCATGGTTTGTAAATCGTAAATAGGTAGCAACAATATCTTTTATCAAAGATTTTGCGATATTCTTTAATTTAAAACTCTTGAAAACCATTCAACATAATAAAAAGTTAAGTCGAAAGACTTATTTACCTATACTACTTTAAATTAATACAATTAGTACCTACATAACTATAAATATTAAAAAATACAATTTTCCAAATTTAGAAAATTTAAAATATTATTTAAATTTAGGGAAAATTAATAATTATAATATTAATGAAAACAAAATTTATAAATTATTTTATCATGATACACAGATGTGACAATAAAAATTAAAAATTAATTTTTTTATTTAAATAAGTATTACCTATAATGTTTGAAAATAATGAATAGATAATTAAATCATTAAATCATTTAAATAAAACACAGATGAAATATAAAACCTCAATACATTTTGTGTACATAGTTATTATAAATTGTATTATTTAAAAATAAATTAAAATACCTAAAAAATATTTAGCCTTTTAGTTGTTACGTACCTATAAATAAAAATTTAAGCTGTACAAATAACAAATGTCAAATAAACTAGAAATATCAAATATTAATTATTTAAATAGATTTATTTATTTATTTATATATAATATAATCACCCACTAGAATAATTTATTTTTAATAATTCTTGTTAAATATATATTAATATTAATTTTTTTGGTAGGAAATTACTAGGAATCATGGCTGTATGTTTATACATGCACCTGAGCCCTGAGGTAGAAATATCTTTTTATTAGGTAAAATTGTAAAAAATAGATCAAACTTTTACTTTATATATTATAATTTATTAAATAATTATATTATATAAATAGGTAAATATAGGTTAACTTTTGGATATAGTAAATATTCACAATTGGTAGTTAATGTATTTTAGATTCGTTTTCTTGTTGATTGTTAAAATAAGATGAGACTTATGTGTATTTAAAATTATACATAAGTATATTCGATAGTTACAATTCACTCAATTAATAAACAGATAATTGTATCAAATATCAATGAAAACTTTACATGATATTCGTATAATATGGCACGAAATAAATAGTACATTAATATTAATTATAAAATTAAATATACAGATACTAAGATGGACCTAGATGGATAAAATAAAATATGCAATAAGAATTAAATACATTTGTTCAATTGCTAGGTATTGATATTTGATACTCACATTATTATACATATACAATTTTAGCACATCTGGGTAGTATAGTATGAAGTATGTATAATGTATAATTTCTAAGAATTTTCGTTTTAAGAACAATAATAATTGTTCTATTATTTTCTGCAAAAGTTATAATTATTATTGTTAAGTAAACATGATGTAATGAACTTTCATTACTGAATAACCGATCTGGATTCGTATCTACCAATGATTTTTTGAAATAAATTAAATATAGGTCAGCATAGGATAGAGTTGTAGCCAATAAGCTGTTTTGTGTTAGTGTTTTTGGCTGCAGCCGGCAGGGATTATAATACCTGGATATAGATATTAAGATATATTATATACATATATTGTATAGCCGTATATAGGCGCCTTGTAATAAATTATAATAGTCAAACGCTTATCATACTACTTTTAGCCTTATCGGCGGTGCTTATCTACACAAACCTAAAAAAGTAATGATAGTCAGGAGAACGATGGTAATAATGTAATAGGTTTCTCAATAGCTATGTTGTATGTATAATATATAGCCGGAGGTGTACTGCGAGAATAAAACTTTGTATTTGTGTATTTCGTTGATATTATACTAAATAATGGATATTCATAATTATTTTTTTGTTTTAATTATATATTATTATATTATAAAACTATATATTGTACGCGGTATAGTGAATTACAAAGTGAATGACAAAAATTTATTTACAATGTTTAATTCTGTTTTTGTTATAACTTATAACTATACTAACCTAACCTATTGAAATCCTGCCTAATACAAATATTTTAAGATTTTCAGATTTAGTTTATTATGTATACAATTTTTTTAAAAGTATCATTTATTTTGGTCAATTATTTTAATTTATATAAACGCGAAAACGGCAAAAACTAGCGAAAACGGCTAAACGTTTAATAGGTAGGTATTGAGTTATCATGTTTGATCATTTTTAAATAATTCATTGTTCAAATATTTATTATATTATTAAATAATAAAACAAATTTAACCACGGTATACAAATTAAAAATTGTATACGTATAATACGATTGGATAAAAATGTATAAAAATCTTGTTGTATACCTACCTAGTAAATAGTATTTATAAACAATGCCACTGCATAAGTAGGCAAGTTCATATTAAATTGTTTTCAATTATTATTACATTAAATAATACCTATCACGCGCCTGGTTCTTATAATTTGTGTTGATATTCAGTAATATTTTAAAATTGTTCCAACTAGGAAAAAATACCTGTCTATAATATTATTATTCACATAGGAATATTTAATTGAATATTTTAAAACAAATTCATATAAACTTTAAACCTATATTATTAAAAACCAAATTCTGTAATAAAATTTATTAATATATCAGTCTACTTGAATTTATAATGCAATTATTCAAAAATTTCAACTCATTTATGCTATAATAAATAAAAACTACCATTGTTAAAATAATATAATATAATCTATTACTTTTATTACCAATATAAATTGTAGATATTAATTTAAATTCAATATTATTTGTTTGTATTCTATTATTTTAAGAATTTCAGATATATAATGGGCTGAGACTTCAAACAATTATATATGTATACCTATTATATAAAAAAAATGATGAAATATATACCTATTGGTATGTATTGTATACATTGTAATTATTATTTTAAATTTTAAAAGTTACCTATATTTTAATTTTTAAATATTATTGTAATTATTTTAAATATATTTATGTGTGTTTTTAATAAACAAAGTAACTTATGAAATGCTATGTATTATTATAATTATACATTATATTATTTAAATAATAATAGTTGAAAAAATATATAATATTTATATGTATATTTGTTGATAGTATAAATTCATATTTAATTTATTTGCAAAGAAAGCGGAGTTGTAACAAAGACATTTTAAATTGAGAAATAATAACATATTAAGTAGGTAATATTTATTTTATTTTTAATGGATGAGTACCTACATACATTTAAAATGATTGTGTCGTAGACAATATCAACATATACAAGATACAAGATATAGATTAAATAGGTTCATTTTCACTTCTGCTTTAGCAGCATAACTATTTTATATTTCGAATTTTATTAAAGTATTAATATTAATTCACTATAATCTTTTAATATTAATTTTCATGAATCATGATAGATATTTTATTTTCATTTTTTACCCAGCCCCTCTGTCTTTTTATTAATAACGCCAATGTGGTCCAACCCGAGGCCTACGTAGTCAGCTATTTTGTGCCTTTAGAATTAAAAATGTAGGTACATATATAAAATAATGTTGTACAATTTATGAAAATTTTACTCTAAAATTACTCAAAAATTTTAAAAAGAGGATGTCAACGCACTGTTTGTTATCTGTCATGCGTGCAACATAGACAAAAGACGCAGAGTCATTTTTTTTTATGTTAAACAATTTAAACATCATTTAAATTTGCAGATTTTTTTTAATTATTTTGAAAATCAAATACAAAGTCAAATAATAATAAATTATAAAACCCTCAAAAATATTATCCTCTATAATTTTTGTAGTAGATGATTTTACTCTTAAATAGATTTAACTCAAAAATCATAAAAAAAAACATTAACTAAGTATAACTGATGAATTATGGGTCTATGAAAAAATATTACGTACATATGCCTTAGGGCTTTCCGTTCAAGGCCCCATTAATTGATTGTATCCGGGGCCTCAAGAATCCTAGTTGCGGCACTGATCGTAGTATGATTAAAAATAAATACTTATAAAAACTTATGTATTTATATATTATAGAGTGGCGTACATAGGATTTTTTTCAAAGGGTTTAATTCGTGTATTGTTATATTTCATATAAGATATAATTATATAAAATCTATTGTTTACTTTAAACATATCGTCAATAAAATAAACAAAGTACTAAAGATACTTTATAGGTTAGAGGATGTGAGTGATGTGACCCCTCCTTCGTCACTATCTAGCACTATCCACTGTACTTTACCTGTAATATAAAATGTACCGTTCATATTATAGATATATCGGTTTTTCTGCAGGTTTCGTTTGATTTCATCGTTAACCTCAAAGTGCCGTTTATGGAAATCAGTTCGGGCGAACTGTTTCGGACTCATGAATTTTATATTGTTATCGAGTTATTGACATTTGCATGCTCGTACGAAAGTGGTAACCACATTGAATTTCACTCACACAATAATCATTTACAACTAACACATCCCGGGCGGCTCAGGCGAGATTAGAAATTGCCTAAATGTTGCCCCTTAAATAATAGCCGTAGCGAGGCCCCTTCATTCGTTATTTTATGCACAGAGATATCTGTTAAGCTACCCACTGTACATGGATGTCTGGATTGAATAATAATTATAGTATACCTATTTTTATATTATTACTTAGTATGTTGTTTTAAAAATTATTTTTTCTTTATATTTACCTACATAATAATTAATAGCTGGTACCTAAATTTTACCTACAGCGGTGTACCTACATACTATATTTACATACCTTGACTTATTTTCTCAAAAAACATTTAAATTAAAATACCATATTTTACCAAAAAAAATTTTAAACGAACACTTTGAGGTGATACAGATATGCATATAATTATTAAATAGCTAAATCTCTTTCAATGTAACGAATGTCTCTAATAAGTAATAAGTTTACTAAACTCCAAAAGATCCAACGAACAAATATGATCCGATACCTTTATATTTCTATATAGTGCGATATCTCTTTCAATAATCTGGAACAACATTAATATAATTACAAGAATCAATTAATATTTAATAACTTCGTTAAGAATTAATCCTGATTTGTAATATTAACTGATATTTTCTCACTGCTTATAATATAATTTCATGATGGTATAAATACCATTACTTATTATGACTCAATTTAGTCAATACTATTGAGTATTGACTATCTAGTTCTATCATTGAAGGATCTGTGTAATTCAATTCAGTGTCGTTTAGTTATTCGTATACATTTATTGAGACATAATGGTATTGATATTTTTGGTGTACAAATGTACAATAGAATAAAAATATTATAATTTATAATTATCTAAATTTAGTAAAGGTACTCCAGGAAAATGAACAATATACAGGATGATACATTTATTGTTAGACACTTATAATGATAGTATCTTGTATGATGAACGCGTCTTACGTTTTCGATTACGTCACAGTAATCAGCCTGTATAATAACAACATGTTTAAAGTATATAGGTATCAAACTATTGAATATTATAGAAAAACACTATGATATACAATTGAGTATAATGTTGTATTGCATGGGAAATTATATAGAAACATGTTCAATGTATAAGTATAAGCTGTTGTAAATTTAACAACATATTAAAACTAACAACTATTAATTATAATAGTATTTAAAACTAAATGAAGACATAAGGGTACGAGATTATCAGAAGTGTTAAGGTAGGTTCCCACGGCGCGTGGCGAGCCAAATACGCTGACTTGGTACACTACGCGTGCCGTGGGAACGCTCTTGCTCGTCTGGTCGCGGTATAGCTCGGCCAGGCTCGTAGCTATCTGAAAATTATCGGTCCTATGTGTCCGCGCCAAAGGAAACGAGCCGAGCATTTAAACAGCGTTCCCGCAGAAGTACCGTTCGGCGAGCCTACTGTAGTGCATTTTTATTTAATTTAAATGTTGTATACATATTGATACACTCTCGTATACGATTTTTTTGATTTTTTTAAACTACAAAAATTTAAAAAATTAACTAAATCTAATTTAATATTCATGGAATGAGGAAATTATAATGTTCTAGAGTTTTTCGAGTTATTTAATCCCGATTATACAAATCGAATGTAGTGCAACTAAAAAAAAAATGTAATTTCATTACGAGTTTTTTATTTTTAAATTTTGTATTATGTGTGGAGCGAAAGAATGTATTAATCTTACAAATTTGTGTACAATAATATTTGTGTTTTTTTTAGTCCGGGGAAATAAAAATGTGTCAATTTTCTACAAAACCACGCTTTTATCTGCAGGTATGAAAGGGAATCTAATTAGTATAGGTACTTTTGGGGATTAAAAGTAAGTAAATTCGCAAATGTTTTCGAATGGGTCAGAAAAAACATAAATAAAAAAAAGAGGGTTAAGTGGATGTCGCTCCGCTGTACAGTAGGTTACAAGTAGGTCAATGTATAATGGATGGTATTAAATTTGAATTCAATGATATAATATCATTGTATATTTGTATACGAAAAACGATTCTGAGCGGAGACGGTATGTCAGTCTAGGATATTTTAAATTATATTGATATTGTTATTATACGGTAGCTGGTAAGTTGAATTAACATTACCTATTCATATTATTTAATAATTAATTATTAACCTAAAATTATCAGTGATGCTGGAAAAATATCATAATATATACTTTTACTCGTTAATATTGGTTTTAATATGTAATTTTGTCCAAATTTGAACTTAAAATGTGTGCAAAAAATAACTGTGTTTATATATTTTTTAAATTTTTTGATTACAGTATTTATTAGAATCTCTGTTTTAAATTTTCAATTCTTAGTTATAAAAACTGAATATTTTATAATTGTTTAATTACAATGATTGATAATTTTCGAGACTTTGATGAATTTTTTCAAAATTCAAACTTTAAATGCAATGAATTTCTAACTCAAAACAATTTGCACATTTTCGTGATTTTTACGTATTTTGTCAATATTTGAACTTTAAATGCTTATAAAAAAAATTTGTGACTACGGATTTTTAATATTTTTCATATATTATTGTAACAATATATTAGGAGCCTTGTATTAAATGTTCAAGTTTTTTTACCCAACAAATAAAGTTTTATAGAAATCTATAAAAAAAAAACTAAGAAAATTGGAAAATGAAAATGTCCGTAAACAGTTCAAGATACGTCAAAATATTTTAAAAATGTTATCGTTTAACTTTTCGTACTTCGTTTCTTCGAATATTACATTACAGAGATTGACGCATGGAAAATGCACGCAGTCGTTTGAATATACCAACGAGGTTCGTTCTTTGATAGACCGGTTGGACTTGGCCGTTGACCGCAAGATCGCGGATGTCCATTTTCCGTTACGGCGCAGACTTGCAGAGAGTTTCCGGTCGTCACCTGAACTGAGCACTGACTCGCCCGTGTACCAACAGGTAGCAAAGACTGCCGCACTACCGGTCCCTGTACCTGCAGTTCGTATGACTAGATAGACGCACACGCGGAAACGTCAAAATTCCTGCAACAATATAGTCCTTTCTTTATCGACCCTTTAGACTTGGCCGTTGATCGCAGGATCACTTCTGTCAGGTTACAGTCACGGTCACGGTGAGTGAGTTTCCGGTCGTCCGTAGGGTTGAGCGTTCATTTACCCGTGTACGGAGCAACGGAGCAGTGAAGACTGTTCCGCCGGACGCATCTGAAATTCTAAAAAATCCTGCACGGTCTGATCGCCGTAGATCAGTATGGTAGAGATCGGAGAGGTTCATCTGGAAGTCCATGGTCAACGTTGCACGTAGAATTTGCTTTTTCCACACTTTTGTTGACCTGGAATAATTTCACTGTGTTTTTTGAAGCTCCTATATATTATATTATATATTATAATATATTGTTATATCACCTATCAACACTAGTACTGGGGATTTATGTATTCCAGCTTTTAAATTTTTGGTTCCACCGATAATAGTAGGTATAATATAATACCATTGATTTGTTGTTATTATATTATATACCATGTTCATACCTATATTTAATGATTTGTTATTATAATATTATATACCATGTTTATACCGTTTATACCTTTATTTAAATTGTACTGATTATATTATATTATGTAAAATTGTAAACTGAACTGTAACATATATTTTGTTAACGTTAAATAAAACATTGCATTCAAAGCGTACCTAATGGAATTTTGATTTATTTTTATGTAATAATATACTTGATTCTGAGCTGAGACGGTTTGTTAGTGTGTATATTTTATATTATATTTATAATATTATTTCTTATTATTAATATGGTAGCCGGTAATACGAATTAATATTATAAAATTACAACAGAATAACTAAAATCGTTATAACGCGATAACGTTGCATAAAATTAAGTAATCATTTTTGAACTTAAATTGAATAATTTCTTTATTTTAACTACGTTAAATTATTGTTTTAGTTACATTAAACTAAATTAAAACAATGTAAATTATATCTTTGAATTAATACATGCATTTACTTAATGCAATTAACTATAGGTAATAGGTATGCTCTAGATTTGAATACTTAATATTATTAATTTCTATGAATGAAATATAATTAGATTTATTACTTAACATTTAAAACAACAATTTTTTTTTTAATACAATTAACTGAAGTATATTTAAGAGGATGTCAGCGTACTATTTGTTTTCTCTCTCTTGACCACGCGCGACATGGAAAAACCACATTTACACAGAATCATTTTTTCTATGTTTGTAAGTAATTTTATAGTAAAATCACCTATTACAAAAAAGATAGAGAACAATATTTTTGAGGGAATGTCATATCGATTTTATATTTTATTGTTATTTGACTTTGTAATCGGCTTTCAAAATAAACAAAAATATGTTGAACAATTAAATTATGTTTTGAGACAATATTTACACAGAATAAATAAATAATTAAATAAATAATTTATTCTGTGATATTTATACAAACCGATAAGTTATTCCCTAAACAATATTATCTATCTTTTTAGGATATTAGAGTAATATTACTCTATGGATTATCTTCTGCACTCCGGATGATAACGTAATGTTTATCAGTTGTTATCAATTCTTGTAATCTGACTACTACATCAGCGGTATTTACCACAGAGCAATGGTATAACCTTAAAAATCGTATTTTGTTGTTATTAATTATTGAGGATCTGCGATCCGTCCACTAAGAATTTTTGTATAAACATCGTTCGCATTCAGACTTTATCCGTATACATCCGACTTAAGGTAAGACTAATAATTAATTTAAATATCAAATAGTAATCTCTATTCACTGTTTCAATACATTTTTCTGTACATATTTACGTTTATCATGGACGAACAATTTTACGTTGCTGTTATTCTCAGTTTTTAGTATTATTGTCGTTAGTGTTTGTTGATCAATGTTTTGAAATTTTGTTACAGAACAATGGCTCCTCGTTATGAGCTTGCGGTTGGTTTAAAACGTGGTCACAAGACCACAAAAATCGAAAGGGTCGGTAAAGTCAGTGGTAAAGAACTGTCAGCCAAAAGCGAAAAGCTCAGACAAGCCCGCACTAAAGGCGTAAGTAACACAGTATAAATTATATTGTATACTAAAATAAGTTTGTAAATTCTTTTTATCATCTTGACTAGTTTAATAAGTATGTCCATGAATTTATATAATCGATGTTTAATTCACTCTTGTAATCGACAAATGAGTAGAAACTATAATTTTTTAACAATGATTCTTTTTTTTTTTATCAAAAATTGTAATTAGTATCTTCTATGATGCATTTGACAAAACTAACTATTGTCTTGCTGGTATTTGTTTGCGTAAAGCTTATTTTAATCTGACTAAATTTAATACTTCTTAATTATACACTAATGTTTAGCAACTCATCTTGTACTTAATTATTATCTAACATAGTATTGCAATATTGGTCTAAATTCTATATGAACTAAAAAGACCTTTAGAAAATAGTCTTGTTATTTCTAGTTTCATACTTACATGCATTTGTTATGAAGAAATCCAATGGTTTAAAGAATAACTGCTGATAAAAGTATGAATTAATATTGGTCATTTTTTGATTACCTCACTACCTACCTATTTTATAGAAGACGCAATGCTCTGACTTTGTAACACATTTTATCAAAATACGAATGATTGATGTTAGAAATATCTCTGTAGAATCCATAAGTAAATACAAAAACATCTTACCATTATACTAAATTAATTTTAATATTTTCCAAAACTAGTTAACTGTCTTGTTCCACTTATTTTAATTGCTTTATTAAATATTAACAAAAAATAAATACCATGTTGTACATAATATACACTTAAACTTCCTATTTCTAAAGTAGAATTTAATTGAATTTCAATTATAACCTATTCTTATATTCAATTCATCGATAGTTTAAGCAGTATTTTAAAATCTGTTTTTATTTTTATAGCGTTTGACTAAGCACAACAAATTCATCAGAGATGTTGTAAGGGAAGTTATGGGTCATGCACCATTTGAAAAGAGAGCCATGGAATTGTTGAAGGTATCCAAAGACAAGCGTGCATTGAAATTCTTGAAACGACGAGTAAGGAAATATTTCATCTATTTACTTATTTAATTATTTTTTAATTTACTGCATATACCTAATACGCTTATATTTTTATCTTTAGTTGGGAACACACATTCGCGCCAAGAGGAAGCGTGAAGAACTCAGCAACATTTTATTGCAAATGAGAAAGGCACAAGCTACCCACACAAAATAATTTCAAAGCTTTATAATATCTTTGTTTGATATGTAATAAAAATGTTGACTGCTAAGAAATCTGCATTTTCCTTGAATTCATAATTTTGTTTTTAATTGTATTATACCACAATAGCATTAACATAAGAGATTAGTTATTGCAAATATATATCAATTCAATGATACATCCATCAGTACCTTCTAGCTAAATTTGATGGGTGACATTAGGATCAACTTTATTCTAGTTAAATTAAACATTTCAAATTTGTGACTAATTAATACCATCCCACAGTATCACATTTTTAAATCTTGATTGAAAAGCTTCACAACACAAAAGAATATAAATATGGAAAAACCATAAATCAAAATATCTCCAAAAAAAATTGTTTTAAATAATATAATCTACAGCTAGACTAGTACTTGAGCTTGAAGAAAATTGACAGTTTATTTTTTTCATGCTTCTCAATCAATAAACTCTACAGATTTGTTGAAATCCAATAATTGTTCCTAATATTTTTGAAAAGAATAGCAATCAATTGCAGGAAGTAAATGGTATGAATTTATAAAATGTAGTTTGTAATTGTTTTTTGTATTATAACAACATAATAAACCTTTTTCGAATACTCCATATCAGTGGTTTCCAACCTTTTTGATACTATGGACCACTTAGAGAACTTTTGATGCGTCACAGACCATCTCAATTTTAGACCTAACTTTGAACATATGTTGTATTCTACTGATAATCTAATCTTGCTGTACTAATCATTCGGCCGGAATAAAAATATAAGTGGCAATATGAAATTTGAATTTATAAAATAGAAGTAAATGACTGGCTATACAAGATTGTTGCCTGTTGGTATTTGTGTAACACACCAAAGGAAAAATGTATTTTTCCCGGACCATAGGTTGGGAACAACTGCTCTGTATCAATAAAAATAGTCTTCTTCAATTATATATTCAAGTAGATCAATGGCGATGATAGACTAATTGTAATTATTGGTCATATTATCTACTACATAAGTAGTTTGTAATATATTTAATATTAAATTTAATATTATTCAAATGAATAAGCACTTAGTACCTATAAAATATATTGTTACATTTTATGCTTGACAAAATATTCTTTTTTACTTTTTTTAAAAAATTTTTCCATCAATATGCAATACATAATGAATTTTGTCAAAATATGCAGTAGTATGCGTAAAAGAATCGCCATTAGAATTCATAAAGATAACTGACCAAAATCCCAAAAATGTGAAAAGAAAAAATATACGAGATTGCATAAATATCTGGGCTCTAGCTATGATGAACTTTTACAATGAACCGAGCACTGAAACTTCAAAGTATATTATTTATTATTGTCTATATTAACATTTACCATATAACAGATTGGATGAAATATTAAAATAAGAGAACATTTTTTTTAAAAAAGTATTTAATAAAAATTATCAAAACATAATCACATCGTAAAATGTATATAAAAAATTTTGTAATTCTAAATTAATAAAAAAAAAAGTTAAAAATATTAAACTTTATCAACTAGTTTCATTTTTAAATACAGTACAAAACTATAAAAATACATAAATAAGTTAAATAATGGATAATTACTAATTAGTAATACATAAATAGTTTCACAGCATAGAATATAATTAATTTATATAACCTTATATATATATTATATATGTGTTAAATCTAGTCATTATTAAAAATAATTCGTTTTTTTAATACTGAAATATCACAATTGATTTGATAAACAAAAAAAAATGCATACAATTACCTATTACTCATTTAACATAAAGAATAATTCAATGATCACATGTTTTAGCATTGTAAATTAATAATATTTTAAATAGTTTGAAATTACATTTAAATGCAATTTAATTATAAAAAACAGAATCATCCATGGTAAACTTTATGGTGGTTGGCCCAACTAACAGATCTGAATATGCGCAATTTAATTGACTTAGTAAAATTATATAAATAAATTAATACATACATTTGATTTGTATATTTTAAGTATGTACCTTGTATATGTTAAAAATGTTCATTATGTATTATTACATAAAATAAATAAATACTAGCATAGATTAAATATGAACTCTATTTAATCTATGGCACTAGTGACTAAAATATTAAAGATTTTCTCCAACATTGTTATATACAGGTAAATTTGGTTAAATATTTTATAAATGTATAAATATTAATATTACGTCATATATCAGAGTTGTTTATCAGCAGATTACTAGTATCCAAAGCAGAATCTGGAACTTGGAATGTAGATCCTTGAAATCCAAGTGAAGCTTCGAACATCTAAAAATATTAAAAAATTTTAAATAAAATATTAGGTTGGTAATCGATGTAAAAATAAAATATTTGATCCTAATTAAAAAAACGTTTAATAGAGTTTAAAAAACAGTTATAATAGGTATTGTAATGGCTATTCAAATTAAATCAATTAACACAAATAAATCAGATTTTATTTTTTTATAGACTCACCCCTAGTGGTTATGGGGAAATAATAACAAGTGTAATTCTCCACAAAATTTTTTTAGAAAAAGGGGTATTTTATGGAAATAGGAATAAACATCAAAAATGTATTCCAGTAAAATCCAGGTAATAAAACAAAAAGTGGACAAATCTACCAATTTATTAATAACTTTTGAACCGATTGATGGTTTTTAAGTTTAAGTTTATTAATGTATCACATTGACTTTGTTTCACTGTCCATATAAATGTTTAACTGGTGTAAATTAAGCTCAACTATTTAAAATTAAATATAGAAGTACAAATTTGTTTTTTGGATCTCATAAAAATTGTGTTAGTGGAGAATACAGTGATTGCCTGTTAGCCATCAATATTGAACTAGTGTTATAATAGAAGTTTGACCAGGATTAAATAAAACTTGGGTCACCTTCATCCAACTTTTTGTGAATTAAAATGTGATATAAATTAACTGTCAAACACATAATAAATAAATGCTTATCAGTCTAAGTCCCATACTCTAGAAGGAATGAGAAAAAACTGCAAACTAATCTATTTGAATTAGTCCAGATTAAATTAAGTATTGAATATTAATATTTTAATATATTACTTGTTGACTATGAGATGTGCCCCCATCGGGAGGCAATGGTAAGACAGATCCTCCCAAAGTAGCATATTCGCCAGGCGTCATCGTCAATAAAGTATTTATAGAACCACGACGAGACGGACGCCGTATTGTTGCATAAGTATTATCTCCCTACAATAATATTTATAGTAATTAATATTTAATAACAATGTTGAATATCAAAAAATAGTCTAATATACCACAATATTATCTTGGCTTATTGGCAACTCTTTATTTTCTAGATCACAAAAAACTTGCATAGTTAATTCTTGTTCTTCATATAACTTTAATTTTCTGAAATAATAACAATAAATAGACTAGTTAATAACAGTTGTTATAAATTAATTTTAGATACTGAGCTGAGGTTTCACAGTCATATATGTTTTTTCTGTAACACTTTTTGGGGTAAAAACATATCAAACAATTGCATTCAGCGCCTCTAAAATATTAATCGAACACCAAATGTACAGGTTAAATATTACTTAGTACACCCTGATGAATGAGGGGGAAAATATTTTTTACAGTCATCGACAATTTAAGAGAATGCTACACAGACATTTATTGTCTCCGTCTTACAAGTGCGTAACATACCAAATTTTCGCTCAGCAGATCACGTTTAGTCAGTAGTGTGCCCAGCAGGTAGGCCTACCCTGTTTTCAAATAGTTATCTTTTACATCATTAACTGTACCTATATAAATTAAAATAATTATAACCGGGCCTGTCCTACATTTTGATCCTGGGCACCCTTCTGCATATAGTTCATATAGTTTAAAAATTAGAGTGAATCGACCTATTTAAAAAGCTGATGGCAAGAACATTATCCGAGGTTTTATGTAGTTTTTTTATGTTACTTCAATTGTTTTAGCAAGTTTTGGGTATGTATAGCATAAATTAAAAATACTCATAACTCACTTAAAAAAAAAATTATAGTAAATAAAAACCCACATACAAACACAAATAATGTTCTTAGAATGAAGTTTCATAATAGGTCGATACACTTCAATTTTTTAAACTAACGAAGTTAAATGTGATCTGCTGAGCACAAAGTTGGTAGTTCCGCTCTTGTAAGGCGGAGACAATAAATGCCAGTGTAACATTTTTTTAAAAAAATAAAACTGTATTAAATTACTTTTTAATTGTAATACTTCATCATTGCTTTCTAGTTTGAGAAACCCGTCTGCCTATCAACTTCCTGTATTTCTCTTTTTTAGTTATAGACTTATAGTTTTTAATTGAAAATATATTATTATAATTAATCAATACTATCTTACTGTTCAATCCATAGAGGATTTTCGGTAGTACTGAGATCATCAATCACAGCTTTTTTTATCAATATATCATTCTTTATTGAATTATTGTCCAAATCCGAAAACATCCTGTTGAAATATATATATATATATAATTAAAATTAATTATTATAAATTATAAAGTTGTATATATTGAAAAAAAAAATTTTTAATTGTATTTACCAATGTCTGAAGCAGCAACAAATTATTAATACGCCAATACATCCAACAGTCAATACAACTAATAAAGCTACCAAAGCAGCTATAGTAGGTTCAAATGATTCATTTTGGGTAACGACCAAAGCAGGCTACAACAAAATATAATTTCATAAATATAATGTTGTATTATAAGGTTTAAGAATCATAATTTAAGTTATCAATCAATCAATCACTACTATTTTAAGTTAAGATTTATATAGTAATTATTAATGAACTGAATAAATGAAATGAAATTTTTTAATGATTATTAATACATTTTTTTATTAAGAGATAAAATATGATTGCAAAATTACCCAACTTGATTTATGTTCAAATGAATAATACTTGTAAGGAAATAAATGGTTAAAAATAATGATTAGCTGTATAAAACATATTTCATACATACCACAACATTTTCAATAGCAAAATTATGGTAATAGTCTTTCAAATAGTCATATTTATCATCAATGATAGTAAGGACTTCCCAACTGGACATTATATCATTTCTTGTTGGGTCAACTAAGTGTAAGTACACATCACTCCAATCCGGTTGAATATAGCCATATTGGTTAACATGGTAACGAACATCGTCCAGTACAACAATCATATTAGTAACATTTGCTAAGCTAGAGAGTATTTGTTCTCGACCTTCATTAACAGTTTGTGGAGCGCGTGACACTATTAACTTTACTAATTGGTGGGTTTCATACACCCATATCTAAAAATTAATAATTTCCATTTAGAATAGTCATTCAGATTTGATAAGTGTTGTTATATTACAGTGGCTATTGTTGATGCAACTCTATAGGGAGGTGCACTTTCTTTGGCAGCTATTTGTATGTCAAAACGTCCTTGATTATACTCCGCTAAAAATGCAGCTGTAGAAATACGTCCTGATTGATCAATTGAAAAAGGATCTTTTAGTGAAGATGACCATGTCAAATTATTTAATCCCGGTCTAAATAATTGTGTATTCTCTATGGAGTATACAACTGTACTATTTTCTTCGTAGTCCAAATCAATTGATGTTACTTGAAGTACAACATCTCCAACTTTAGCCATAGTATTTACTCCTGAAAATTAAATATTTTATATTTTATGTATCGCATAATAATACACATATTTTGACTAAATAGTTGGTACTTATGCGTTATCTCGACTACCCAAATATTTCCAAGACTACCTGTTTAGGTTCTATTTAAAAATGTACATTCCCGCGTTGTAATCTGTATCATCGTAATTGAAAATTTAATTTTGTTTTCGATGTACAATTTACTATCCACGTATCTTGCCATCAGACCAGGTATTTATGACGTTAGTCAATCGACAGCCGTCCTTATTACGTCCGTCAGTTATTATTTACTGGATAGTACATACGCGCTACGGCCTACGACTAGCCAACATGATTTATTTAATTTGCCATCTTCAGAGAAGGAAGCTGTGCAATTTCTTCAAGAACGGAGTGTTGCCAAGTGTACGGATTTGTCAAAACAATCACTTGGTAAAGTTATATTTTGGAAAAGAAATATTTTGGAAATGCATTGTTAAGTAATGCCAAAAAAAGGTAAATATACATAATGGTAATTGGTTAGCAAAATCACGAATATCGTTTATGATTGCCGTATGATTTATGTATGGGTGGTCTCACGAAATGACGAGTGCGAAATGGTGCGAACAACAATTAAGCTTAAGCTTAAATACAGTTATTGACTGGAATAATTACTTAGTAATGAAGTATGTGCAATGGCTGTCGAAAATAAACCATAAACAAATATAGGTGGACCGTGGAAAATCGTCGAGATCGATGAAAGTTTATTTTCAAAAAGAAAAAACCACGTTGGTAGGGTACTTCCCGAACAGTGGATATTCGGAGGAATTTGTCGAGAGACAAAAGAGTCGTTTTTAATAAAAGTGCCCGATAGAAAAACAGGAACTCTGCTTTTGGCGATCCAAAATAACATTCAACAAGGTACCACGATATATTCAGATTGTTGGCGTACTTATAACACCGAATTATTAAAATCATCCGGCTTCGATCATTATACTGTAAATCACAGTTATAATTTTGTTGACCCAACCCCAAGAGCACACACACAAACGATTGAACGCCTATGGGGATCAGCAAAGTGACGAAACAAAAAACAGAGGGGAACAGCTCGTCATCATTTAGATTCATCTGACTGAATTTGTTACACCATTCGATAAAATTCTAATGGATCTTAAAACATACTTCCCTCCACAAAAAAATTATTAATTACATGGTTTATAACCATACATATTATTTTTACCAGATTTTTTTTAAGTACTTATATACATTATTTTGTAATAATTTTTGATAATTGTAAAAACGTAACTACATGTTTTATTATTATAACATATTGTTTATTATAACTTAATTATAACTTGTGGTAACTAAATTGTGGTAATCGAGATAACACATAAGTACCAAATAGTTTAGTAATTGTTTAAATTTTAAAGTTTGTTCAATAAAAATATATTTGATACACAGTAAAAGTTATTTAAACATATATAAATGCATTCAACATTTTAAAGTAAAAATCTTAACTTTTTAGTAAAAAAATTAATTAAATTTACATAAATGTTTTTTATATTATGATGTTATGTAATATAGTTAATATAAAAGTAAAACATTGAACATAGTGAAGAGGGTTCATTATTTTCTAATTGGTGTCAATGCTTAAGCATGTACCTTTATAACTTAAAAAAACTAAAGTTTTGAAATTTAAATAAATACATGAAAAATAAAAATTTTAATTTGATAAAAAAATATCAACATAAAGGAATGCTATTCAAATATTATGTTAATATAACTCAATAAGTATTTGAGAGCAATAAGTTAAAATCAACATTTACTGACCTGCATAATAATGACTAGTTTGAAATACCGGGGCATTGTCGTTTTCATCTGTTACCAAAATTAATACTTTAGCCAAACTATAATCCTCTTCTTCTCCAACCTATTAAGGAAATAATAAAATGAATAGATTAAGAGTATATGTATAATAGATTGAGTTGTATAGATACATAGTAAAGTTGGTTGAAGTGATATAGGCTAAGACCCCATATAATGATATAGTTAGAATATAAGTATATTATTTAGTTACATTTTTTTGTTGATAACTAATATCATTTGAAGCTTTGACAATGATTTGATATGAACTCTGTTTTTCTCGATCTAATGTATCATTCGCATAAATAGTTCCATCAAGACGGTCCACAATAAATGGAACTGGTATATTTGATACTAAATAATAATAAATACGTGCATTTTCACCTTGATCTAAATCAGTTGCTTTAACTTGACCTAAAAAATATTTGAAAAATTCAACTTAATAATATAACCTATAGCTATTAATGAACAATCATTATAGTTTATTTTAATATTTTAAAAGTAAACTTTTATATAATATTACATTTTTTAATATCAATGTAAACATATTACCAATCTTATATTGAGGTCTATTATTTTCTTTGATATAAAACGTATACAATGGTTTATGATAATCGTGTACAGGAAATCGAGGCATATTATCATTAACATCAATTAAATTGACTGTGAGGAGCTTCAAAGATTCATGCCATGTTGGTGATCCTTGATCACGTGCTACTAATACCAACTAAATAAATAAGTTTTATTATAAACATTGACATTTTTTATTTTTTATTTAGTATTTATTAGTTAAAATGTAATAAATTTATTTTGTACTTGATAAGATGATTTAGTTTCATAATCGAGTAAAATTTGAGTTTTAATCTGTCCTGTTTCTGCATTTATAGTAAATGCATCAGTTTGTTGTGCATTTGAATTGGCAACTTTAAAAAAATAAGTCACCCTGCCATTTTCTCCAAAATCTTTATCTTCAGCACAAACTGTTAAAATTGATGTTCCAACACTAACATCCTAAAATTAACAGTGACCATTTAATTATTTGTAAACAATATTAAATTATAATACTATAGATAGTAAAGCATTAGATAGAAAGATTATAACCTTAAGTTGTGAAAAAAATCCCTTTTAACTAAGTGGGTCTAACTTTTATTTTTTTATTCATGGTATGTTCAATTCCATCTTTTTTTAAACTAAACCATACCTACTGCATATTTGCTGACGTATCTACAAAAATGTTCAACTTTTTACCGTAATTTATTTTTTATTTTAAAGCTATTTTATTGTCCTATAAATTAATATACACAATTAATTCCTAAATGCACAAATTATTTTTTTAAAGTAAAAATGTAAAAAAAGTTGGCAAAAATTGGCATTTTTAAAAAGAAATCATAAGTGTATAACCCCAAATAACGCCGTATTTACTAGTTTTTATTTTTATTTAATTTTATAAAATTATACTTTTTTAATTAAATAAAGATAATTTGTACATTCCTGGTTTGATTGTGTATGTTAGTTAATAGCACTGAAATAGCTTTAAAATAAAATGAAATTATGATAAAAAGTTGAAAAGTTTTGAAGATACATCAGTAAATGCGCGGCAGCCAGTAGGTATGGTTTATTAAAAAAAAATTGAATTGCTCATAATAAAAAAGTAAGATCCAACCCTCAAAGAGGTTTTTTTCATAACTTTAGGTATATAGTAAATTATATCACTTCTTCACAGGACACATTGAATAATTCTAGCAACCAAAAAATATATTTTGTTATATAATATTAATATTTTTAATAACATTAATATTTATTTTATATAATAAGATGAACTTACTTCTGGGATAGATAGTGAGGAATTATTGGTTGATGGATGAACAAATACTGGTTGATTTTGATTAACATCTAATACAGTGATGTTAACATTTGCTTGATCCCGAAAGATACCATCAAAAACATCAACTTTGATCAAATATACACCTTTTTTACCATTCAAAGGCATAGCTGAATATAAAAATCCAGAATCCTTATCAAGGGTAAATAAATCTAAAATCAATTCATAAAAAAGGTAATTACATTAATAAGTATTGTTTATTACATTTCTACAAACCTTTATTTCCTGATATAATGGAGTATTTCAATTTTGAATTCAGATCTTTGTCAATGGCTTTCAATTGCATAAGAGGTGTTGTAGGAGTTGAGACAATAATAGACAATGAATAATCTTTTGGGTCAAATTGTGGTGGATTATCATTCACATCAATTAATTTAATAAATAGCTAAAAATAAAATAATCAGCATATACATTATTGTATTTATCAATTTTACTATTTAATGCCTCAAGTCAGTTAGTAATGCAAACTGTGCGTCTATCATTAAAGAAACCTTACTGTATTTAATTTCTTTTATTATTTTACCACACACATATTTACCAATGCTACTGCAGTTTTTGTCAAACCAGGTGGAGCTTCGTCTTTAGCTTGAATTGTTAACATAAATTCTGACGTTACTTCACGATCAAGAAAACTAGAATCATTAACTTTTACGATTCCTGTGTCTTGATCAATAATAAAACCATATTTATCGCCAATGATGGAGTATCGAACTAGTCCAAACAATCCTTTATCAGCATCAGTAGCAATTACAATTGTTACAAAAGTTCCAACTGGTGCATTTTCCTCTATTTCTGCTTTATACTCAGTCTGAAAAAATAGTACATTAATAAAGTATCAATATTTTTACAGTAAATAATTAAATTTATTTTGCTGTAGTATACTAATTAAGAATTAGTAATCACTGACGTTTGAAAACTGTAAATTATAATTTATATAAATTTAAATGATTCAAATTGAATTTGTACATATGTTAACTGCTTATAAGTTATAACAATTTATATTATATTTTCAAAATATGAGGAAACTATAAAGAGTTAAGATAAAAATGTATATATTTGAACTATACAAAGTAATTAAAAAACTTATAAGTTGTGAGTGCTATTGAAAATAAAATTAAGAAATTATTATTGAGTACAAATTCAAAATAAATAATGAAAAATAATACCTGATTAAAAACGGGAGTATTATCATTTATGTTGGTAATTTTTATAAATATAGTAGCAGTAGTTGAAAGTTGAGGATGACCAGTGTCATAAACAATCAAATTAATATTAATATTTTCAATGGTTTCAAAGTCAAGCTTTTGTTTGGTGAACAAAACTCCTGAAATGAAAATTACTTATATTACAACGAAATAGTGAAAATTATGATCATATAAACTAATATGATATGTTTATATATTTTACAATTTATTTATAATTTGATTTTAATTACCTGATGTCCGATTAACATCAATATATGGATTATTTGGTATAATATCATAGTAATCAATTCCAGAGTCATCAGTTGCAATAAATTTTTCAATAACAGTACCAATTGGCTGTTCTTCTGAACATGATACAGTATAATACGGATTTTCTTTAGTCCAAGGTAGCTTAAATACTGGTGGTATATCGTTTATATCTATAATAGTCACCATTAGTGTTCCTAGAAATATGAAAATATGAAAATTTTGAAAAACATAATACACAATTTTTAAGAATAAAACAATAAAACCATAGAAAGAATTTGAAAATTACTGAAAATTCAGATTTTTTTATATGTAATATTCTATTTAACTTTTACAGAGGATATTTTATTGAGTAATATTATATTTCATAAAATTACCTGTAGACTGCTGAACATCTGGAGCGGATGTATCAGTGACCACGACTGATAGACTAACAATAGCTGCAATGTTTCTGTCAATTGGTTTGGCTATTATAACATCACCATTAGATGCTCTAATTTTGAACCAATTTTTAATATACACATTATTATCCAATTGATTTCCATTGCTGCTAACCCCAGTGATCCCTGAAGAATCCAAAGAGTAATTTAATGCATTTTCGTCACTAGTATCTTGATCATGAGCAATAAGGCGGTATATAACTGTACCAACAGGAACATCTTCAGACACCTAAACATTATTTCATAATATACAATTAATGTTATTAAAATATTATTAAAACACTGCAGATCCAACAATAAACAGTAATTAAAATCTATACCTCAGTTCTCTGTATTGTTGGAGTGAATTCTGGACTCTTGTTATTCACATTTATTATATTTATGAATACCGTTGTACTTCCAGTTAATGCAGGCGTGCCTTTATCAATTGATAATGTTTTAATGGCATAATTTGAATGTTGATCGAAATCAAGTTTTGACGAAGTATAAATAAGTCCAGTAATATGATCAATACCAAAATGATTAAAAGAACCTTCCTGTATGTGATATGTAAGATTTGCATTCATATCTAAATCCTCATCTATTGCTTCAACTCTGATTACACTAAAACCAATTGGTTCATTTTCATGAATAGAAACATTATAAGATTCCAACAAAAATTGTGGACTATTGTTATTGACATCTAACACAACAATATTCACAGTTGCTTCATCACTATAAACTCCATCACTTGCCTAGATTAATCAAATTACCAACTTTTAGCTAAGCAATTATGAATTAAAATACACATACACATACACAATATAGGTACTTACAATTATTAAGAGTGTTATATTATTTTTTGATCTTTGAAGTCCATTAGGAGATGAAATAAATATTTCTCCACTACTTTGATCTATTTTAAATAAATTTCTTTCATTTCCAGAAATGATTGAATATACAATCGACGATGATTTATCTGCATCAATTGCCTGTGAACAAATTATTTTGATTAATTAATTTTAATAAACGCAAGCATTATCTTACAAATGTACAATTTAGCAAATTGTACATTCTGAATAATCCATTGAACTATGTTACGGTTAATACTAGAGTGAATTAACATAATATTATCAAATTTAAAAGTAAGAATATCATCTAGTGAATCTCATAGTATTATTCTGTAGTTAATATAAAAGAAAAAACTTTGACTATTGAATTATAAAATTGTTCATTAATGTAATTGCTAAATTTATTTAGATAAATAGAAAAAAAAATGTATGCATAAATATATTACTTATTGTTTAACTTACTTGAACAATAAGAGGAGGTTCAAATGTTGTTACTCCTTCATCAATGAGACTTGTGTATGAGTGTTGAATGAAAATTGGCGGATTATCATTACTGTCACTTACCATAACCATTATCGTTACTGAATTTGACTGTCCATTACCATTATCATCAGTTGCTATATAAGTTAAGTAATAATTTGATTGTGTTTCATAATCTAGACATGGTGCTTTCCCGACATTTGAACAAAGTGCAACAGATATTATACCAGTGTTCTTGTCTACATTGAACCTAAAATATATTTATTTGGTTTATTATGAAAATTTAAAAGAATATTTTTATTGAAATATAATAATTTAATTAGCATTAAAATAGAAATGGTAAAAATTCTTTAAATAAAATCAATAAAAGATCCAAAATATTTCATCAGATATTTACTTATCAGCCGAAGGTCCACTTAATTTATAAACAATATTTGGATTGCTATCTCTATCAGTTGCTTTAACTACTCCTATTATAGTTCCAGGTGTAGCTGTTTCATTTACTGTAAGAGTATAGGCATTATTGTCGAATTCTGGAGGGTTATCGTTAACATCTGTTACTTGAATTGTAAGTGTAGCTGTTGAAGTTAAATCATATTTTTCACTTGCTTCACTTGCTATTACCTATTTTATCATAAGCAACAAAATAAATTTATAAATTCTTATATTGATATTTGTATAATTTATTAATATAAAACTCTATTACCAAAACAATAAACTTCCTCTGATTAGGATCTTCATAGTCTAATTTCACATTATTAGCTAATTTTATCCCAACATCTATGGAACCAATAGCTTTGGTTGGTTCTATTACAAACAATTTTGATTCGTCATGTAACCGCAACGAAAATTCTGAATTTGCACCCTAGGGAAAAAAATGTATTGAAATATTTGAATATTTTGCAAATATTAGGTATGTTCTTACTATATCCGAGTCCGTAACACTCATGTTAAGGTTGGGTAAAGGAGTACCGGGAGCTATATTCTCAGGTATTAAGATAAAATAGTCACGCTTATTAAAAAGTGGTGGTTCATCATTAACATCTTGAACAGTTATTGTAATAATAGCAGTTGATGAACTTAATTTGTCATCTAAAGCTGAACCATTAAAAATTTCTCTGGCCTAAATAAAAAAAATGAATTAATTTAAAACCGTGTTAATCTATAGTGATAAATAATGTAATATCCATATGTATACTTACTCGAACCGTTAATGTAATTATACCATTATTATTAGATAAAGTTTCTCGGTCTATTGGTTTTGCAGTACTTAAATCACCAGATAAACCATCTAAAGAAAAATAATCCATAGGATCTGCAAGTAAACAGTTTGTTATTATTTTAAATGTTATTTAAACAATATTTCCAAAGTAGAATTAATTCTAGTTTAAAAGTATAGTTTAGTTTATTTACTTTGTATTAAGTCATAAACAATACTTCTTGGATCTCCTCTATCACCATCTTTTGCGTTTACTGTTAAAATATGAGTTCCTACTGATATATCTTCACTAATGACAGTAGTTAAAGATCCATGAAAAATAGGAGGCATATTTTGAATATCTTTAACATGTATATCTAAATTTATTTTGGTTTCATGTACACCATCCTAAAAATTGCAAAGTGTATTATAATGAAATATTAAAATTAAGTAACACAAAAATTAATACAGTATAATATAATATATATTATTTAACTTTTTATTAATTTAAATATTTGTTTATAATTAAGTTTATACACATAATCTATTAAATTACATTTAATTAAGCAATAGTATACTGGACATAGTATACTTATTGTCAAAGAGATAAAATTGTCATAGTATATTACAAAACATAAATCAAAAATGAAGTATTTGTTATATAGCTAAAGCTTTAAATAACAAAATCTCCATAACTTTTATATTATCAGTAATTACTTACACTAGCAACTAGTAATAGTTTATAAAACTGAGTTTCTGAGTACTGTATATCTCCATTTACAACTAAAACGCCCAAATAGTAACTTTCACTGACATTCAAGGATTGTATTTTAAATTTCAAACATCCATCATCATTCTGAAAATTATATTGCACATTAAATACCTTCATTTAAAATATTAATAAAGTGGATTTATTTTATTCCTTCAAACATGAATTGTAATAATTATATTAAAAAAAATTACCTCAAATATTATACGTAAATAATAATAACACGTAGCATAAGTTTTTAATAATTATATTATGCTCATTTTAGCCAATTTTATTTCATTAAAAATAAAAAGAGATAGAATCAACAAGTCATGTAATTAAATATTAATTTCTAAAGCTGATGTGGATGATGGAAGTTGTACCTGCAGTTAGGGTGACAATGTTGGGGTATATGAGATAGATGCAATGCCAAATAATATAAGAGTTAATACTTAATGCACAAAAGTAATTTATTACAGAGAACTGATCAGAACAAAATCATTTGATATGGTTTAGTTGGTGTCAGAGCTTAAGTTGCCATGCAAATTGAATCAATGCATTTATTTATGATATGCATGACAATAAAAATAACGAAATATAACAATATTATTAACAGTGGACCGGTGGCAATTAACGTCCACAAAAACGATGAAAATCTGTACAGGTTTGAGTAAATTATATGATGGTCGGACGTGTTGAAAAAGTGATAAACAATAATGGTATTTGCTCGGACATGAAGTCTTTGCGTTTGTGTCACAGAGCAGGGTCCATCCCACCTCATCAGTGATTGAGTAAGATGGGAGAGTCGACTAATTTGCGTTGTTTGAGTACTGTAGTGGCGGTTGAAAGGAACAAGCATCGGCAGTATGCTACAATGCTTGTACTTTGTACATGCGACTACTGCGGATCCCGTCAAAGTGCATCTTAGTTGTGGTATTATTTGTACCTATCATATGTTATTATATTTATTTTAAAATAAATAACCTGGAAAATTGATTCACATCTAACTTCAAGTGGTTCACCAACTTTGTCTAAATCTTCAACATGAATCCATTTAAATACTGTAGAGCCAATTGTTGATTCTTCACTCACCATACCTTCATAAGGGGTATGTACAAATATAGGTGCGTTATCATTTTCATCTAATATAATTACAGATATGGGAAGTCTAACAACATCAGCAGAGTTTTTCTGTTGAAGAGTTACAGTAAATTTTAATGTATCACTTTCCTAAAACACAAAAATAAAGAATATTTTAAATAAATTACAGTTTTTATCTACATCAAGTCATTAAGTATATATGTGTAAAATGTGTAACTCTCAATAAGTAAAAATAGTCTATTACAATATCTACCTCATGATCTAAAGGTTTTGCAACAGTAACGACTCCCGTATTAGAATCAACAACTAAATGATCAGTTCCTTCTATACCATATAGTAGATCATTTTCGTTTCCAAAAGAATCAACACCTTCAAGTTTGTAAATAGATTGACCAACTGGAATGTTTTCAGAAAGAGCTTCATTGTCCATATATTTATTGAATACTGGCAAATCTATAATAAGTGTAATAACTATTAAGTAATCATATATATTTTATTAAACAAAAGTCAAAAGTCATATTCAACTAATAGAGGGAAACTTTAAAGATATAATAACATAGCCCATTCACATACTCAACCATTTAATTTTCAATTAATTAAATAGGAACTTTAGACGTTCAGTTAAAACTACCGAAAATGTTAAATAATTTCAAGTGAACCATCTGGTTTTATAAAACCTGTGATCATTTAAATGAAATAAAGTAATTTTCATATTTAATATGATAACACACTTGTCGTCCATGTAGGACGTGTATCGTGTATATTATATCATATTGATATTTGTATCTATATTTAAATAAATATCCCTATTGAAAGATAATTTTTCAATTCTATTGTATTTAATGTGAATATAATATTTTAATTTAGACATTGTCATTATTCATTAATTTAATATTATTAAGAACCCAGTGACCTAAAATATTTTAAGATTGTACTGTTCCGTCATTGGAATCAATTAGAAATTAAGTAAAATCAAAATCAGTGGAACAGCCTGCAGTATGGTTTATGGATTATAAACTCAATTAAGTAGACATCTCAAATAATTCTTAGTTATTTTTATAAAAGTAAATTTAATTATTTATTTTTGAATACAAGTGGATGTACAATAACGTGTAGTCTTTTGCAGTTTGCAAAATAAAAAGTTAAGCTAATTTAATAATACGTAAATCTATCCTAAAACTAATCTAAATGTATAGGTAGGTTAATGAACATTCAAAAGTATTACCATCGGCATAGGAAGAAGATATAAGTAAAAAAGTCCATAATATGTGTTTCATTTTAATTGTAAAAAAACCACAGAGTAAGCAAGTCAATATCAATTAAACTTCATTAAGTACGTTAAAGTTTGGAACAAAAAACATTGGTCGTCGAACATTTTAAAACCAAACGATTGGACGAAAGCTTAAATAAAATGAAAACGGAACCCAGTACATTTTCTCGTAGAACGAAAACGATAGATTAAATATGAATAAACACTATGACTAGACGTGTGTGCTACACCACTGTCCAGTACGGATGTACATCGAAATGAAACAACGATGTACACTCGGACACATTATAGTACTATACTACTAGTAACGAAAGACGATGGTGATGATGGACAACAAACAAAAAATAGTAATAATAATAATAATAATAATAGTAGTAGTAGGTGAAAGAACAGGTTGAAATACACTTTGCTGCACTACGGGTGCATACAGTGTGCACTATCGTGAATCGAGATATCGCTAGACGGCGTCTTATTGGTGACAAGATAGCGGCGTACAGGTGGTTGAACCACGGCGGGCTGACGAAGATCGTTCCACATAAATTAATAACAGGAGACGCAGGACCGTAGAAATTTCAAAATAAACCTAGACGTTTTTAAATAGAATCGGATGGTCTATTTATAATCACCGGGAAGCGTTTAAAAATACTGTGTGTGTCGGGCGCAAGTCCAAAGTACAGCGGCTTAAGTCCAAAGCTGCTGGTACAGTACGGTCCGACCGACCGCACGAATCGTTCCGACCGGTTGGACACACTGTGTTTTCGCGATACCTCGATTCGTTCGTCTACGACTACGATTTTTGTTTTTCTTCCTGCCAAGCTTCGGTGCACGACTGCCCGCGGCCGCCACGGCGATCGTCGAACAGTAAATTTAACTAAATTACAATAATCTTTATTCTACAAACTACAAGTTACAACGCAATCACGAACTCTTGCCCCCGACATAATAGTACATAATACTCATAATAGTATAATACGCAATGTATTATTAGTCATTACAATAATTATTATTATTGTTGTTGTACTGTAAGTTGTAGTCGTGTACGGTGTACGGTGTACTTCAGTGCTAGAAAAATATAAGCTGCTATAGACGTCAGGGTAATCGGAAAAAAAGTCCCGAGAAAAAGTTTGGTTAACAATTTACCGAAAGTCTTATTCTTATACTGCAGTTCTGCAGTTCTACAAGGAAATATCGGTGTGTTAGATTTTTTAACAGCCGTAAGTCATAAACGATAAACTCATAACATAAGAGGACAGAGGCGTATCTAATTAAAATATTAAATTTTTTTATTATTATTATAGGTGTACTATAATTGTATTTATTATTGTACTACATTTTATTTTTTATTAGGCTTAATTATATTTTAATATGTGATTTAAGTGAGTAATTAACAATTATACATTTTCATGATATAAAATGATTTTTTATGTAACTTTAATACATATTAACATATTTATACTTCAATTTTGATGTATTTTCATTATTTTTTATCAGGATTTTTTTCCCGCGATTCAGATGTTAGATAGACAGTGCACTAGTGTAGACTATAGAGCTGGATTATCCAGCCCGGACGGTGACGATCATAGAAAAATCAAAAAAGATTAAATGGTGTCAATGCCAAATGCCGACTGACGTCAGCTGAGTGTCTGACATTGCGATTTGCGATTGCATTGCACATCCATCGCCAGCGAAGAGCATAATATCCGTTATCCACAGATTTCAATGTGTCTGGATAATATTATTAATATATTGTTGATATCAAGTGTTATCAATAATAATGTTATCGTTATTATTATAACTGTTTATTACTAATTAGAATTGTTATTGTTGGCTGTTGACCTCGTCGAGTCTCGACCATAAACATTAGAGTTGTAGTCTACTGTTTACACTCTACTAGTCAGCAATCTAGTCTTAATGACCTCGACCTACGGGCTACCGGCTACGGACTCTAAACATAGAAAACGTATATAATTATATAAGTTCGCTAGATATTTATAAGAAGGTACATCATAGAAAATATATGATTTTTTAGATTTTATACGTATCGGTATCGTGGTTAATACGAAATACCATATTATCGTGTGGTATGGCCGGGAAGTGAGCAATTTCAGTCACGGGTGACATTGAAGCTGAAATACACCCAAGAGTGAGATTACCTTCCAGCACGAGCCACATATTGCCTAACCTACTAATTTTGTGGTATTAGTATGCCCCCCCCCCACGATAAAAAATGTAATCTTAAAATAATATACAATGCAAATTATAGACCTATAAGCTAACTGCTAAGTTTAATTAACTCTAACCAATTTATCAATCTATGATGTAAATCAATACATGAAAATGGTTAAATTAATATAAATGTAATGTATATAAAATACAAAACAAACATTTACCTATACTGTACGCTGGACCGCCTGGACCGAAAATACCCTCTTCAAAAGGAACTCTTCAACTGCCATCGAAAATTAAACTTTCGGTTCAGTTGTGGCAAAAATGTATTACAGTTATTCACATCAAAATTTAATTAGGTAGTTATTTTAAAATCGGGAAAATATAATATTTAATGATTTTGCGTATTGCGTTTACACTATTATTTTGGGTTCAGAGAGGATCGATGAAGGTAGTTTTTTTTGTGTCTGACGTCATTTTTAGGAGCATTAAAAACTAAAAATTAATCTTCAACTGTGAATAAGGTTTTTGGTAGCAAGTTGTATTGAAACTTGAGGGGTGGAGAATTTTCAATATTATACGTAAGTACATACTACATACAAAATAATCGAGAAAAGGAAAATATTTTACACAAAACCAGTTTTTGACAAAATAAAAAAATATTGTCTTTTTGTTGTAATATTTTATATCTATAGTCTAAAGACTAAGTTAAACGCAATAAGTAAAAAATATGACTGGTATAGTAAAATAAAGCATAAGATATAATGAGGGGAGTCATCCAGCGACGAAACCCTCAAAATTGTTATAGGTAATTAAAAAAATTAAGAATAACCGCCATAGATGAGTTTTCAACTAATACGTTTATTGTACGATTTTCTAAGCGTAATAAACTTTTCAAAACGTTTTTGATATTTATAAAAATTTGAAATTGCATTTGACTGTTTTTACTTTTTAAGTCTTTTTTCTATATTTCATATTTTTATGTATGAAAAAAAAATTTTGGGGGTCAAAATACAAGATAATGTAGGTAATCCAAAATTTCTTTTAACTTATTGTTGATGGATTTTAAAAAAAAATTTGTTGTGGCAATATAAATTAATTAGTCAAAATAGTTTATTTCTATATTTTATATTACTAAATTTTAAAACCTATGGTCTAAAATCTTAAAGCCAGTCATATATTTAAATTATGTAGATATTGATTTTGTTATTAATACTTTACATGAGAAATGATAATTTTATAATAATACATTATATTCATGATATTATACATTCAATGTATTGTCACTAGTCGTAGTTGACTTTCAGTTGACTTGCAGAGGTATATAATGGAAAAATTAGAAATAGGATAAATATCGCATTTAAGAAGTTTGAACTGCAGTTTGCAATTATACTGGAATGACTGAGTACCTACAAGTGTACAACAAAAGTTTATGCAAAGTCAAAACAATACATTTTTATGATTTTTGTTGGATTGTTCGATGTGTTCATCGTTGTCCCTCATAAGTTGATCGCGTTTAAATTTCAAGTCCAGATCATGTCAAAGGAAACTAAGAAATTTGTAAGTTTACGACCGGAAATATTAAAAATTAACTAGAATACAATTTAAATAATTTAATTGTCACAATACTGAAACTGTAATGAGGTATAACTATATATTATATATATATTATTTTGTACTTAATACCTATATATTTTAACGTATATACACCAATAACTGTATGGAAATGGGTGTATAATGTTTCCTCGGTAGTATGTTCGAGCACAAAATAAATAATTGTATTTTAATTTTTATAAAACTGCATTATTAATATTTTTATACAGCTTTGTGGTTATTTATAATCCGTAAAATTATAAATAGGTACCTACTTATAGGTGTATAGACGTATAGTTATTAGTTATTTAAACAAAAATAAAATAATCAGGATTTGTATGCATTATTGTATATTTTATCTAATTAATCGCATAACCACCTTTAAAGCTATACCTATGTCTTAATAAAAAGTACTGTTAACTGTAACATTGTACATTTGTACCTACCTATATTTGTAGTTTTATACGGTACATTATTTTAAATGAAAAACGCGGAAACTTTGTTCGACCGGGTAAAAAATTACGTTCATAATGATGACGTGATGAAGGTACAATAAATTATAAAACGTTTTTATGAATATTAGTTTTGATATTTCAGCATTTTACAGTATTTACTATTTAATATATATATTTTACAATATTTCAACTTAATGGTGTAGGTTTAGTAGGTACATATTTTGCAATTAAATGTAATGATTTTAGTGAACACTGAACAATCAATCAATCAATGACAAATTTACGTTATGAATCCAATAACGGACCCGGACATTTCGCCGCCACTGATTTGCCGCTAGACCAAATTTCCGACCCATCATCCCAATTTTGAAAACATATTCATAGTTGGTTTATTATAGAATTCTGAATTAAATTATTGAAGATAGTCTATCAAGTATCAATGCTTAGTGAAAATGTATTAATATATTATCCTATAACCTTTTATCTAATTAAATAATTTATTTCGTTGATTATAGCGTAAGTCGAATAGTGTGGGAGGATCTAAATATTGTCAGGTCTCAGGATCTATAGACTATAAGTCATACGACTATACAACACCACTGATTAGTACAAACTATACTAGTATAGTACCTACTAGTCTATTCTACATACACATATACAAAATCCTAAAATATAAGCTGCATTATTATAATATAATATATTTAAAAGTTATAAATATATTATAGGTAGGTATTCAAAAAAGTATTTCAATAATACAATAATTATACTTTAGGATTTAGAACATATTATAACTAATATAATCTTAAAATTTACTTTATTATTCATTAGTTATTTTTTCAATAAATTATGGTTAATGGTTAGAGTATAAAATATATAATTAACATGTAATATATTACAAAACAAATTATAGTTAGGTAATATATTATAATATGTAAAAATTAAAAATTAAAAATACCGTCCAATTAAACAGCAAACCAATCACAAATTTAGATTGTTACATAATTATACGTCATATATTTATTTATGAGCATTTATTATAATATATTAATTATAGGCACCTACCAACCCTGAACTTACCTATAATTATTAATACAACAGTATGGTATGATACTGATAATAATAATATAATTATTAATGTGACTTGTTCCTGCGTTGCAATTGCTTGTCCTGTAGTTTAAATACCTATATCTATGATTTTTACTGACTATATTATACTTTCTGGTAACTAATCCTTTTCAAAATGTTACTGTAATAGTGTAATGTACCCCAGATGATGACGATGAAAAACATGCGTAATCATACTCATACATTTAATACATAGATTGACATTGAAATCTCGTGAATATGTATTATTGACTACTGTGTTAGGTAGACACACATCATTTGTAATACAGTTATATAGGGTTATTTTTTCAAGAACTGCATTTCTGCCTTCTGGGATTATCATATTAAAAACCATTCTCCAGCCCCCCCCCCCCCCCAAGTAATCTGTATGAATTTATACGACTAGTGACTACACTCAACATTTTTGCAATAACCCTTCCAACCAAAAAAATGTTTTTAGATTCTGAGCGGAGCGATGAATGTATTGATTTTATAATGATGTGTGTTCTTTTATTTTTTTTTTTATCTGTCATCGTTTTTTAGGACAGTAAAAATGTTTCGATTTTCTTCAATAGTACCTTTTTTGAAAGGAAAGTGAATCTAATTGGTACTTTGGGGGGTCAAAAGTTAATAATTAAATAATATGAATAATAATAATTCAACTTAGCAGATACCGTAAGATAACAATGTCAATATAATTTAAAATATCCTATAGACTGACATACCGTCTCCGCTCAGAATCGTTTTTCGTATACTGCAATGATATTATATCATTGAATTCAAATTTAATACCATCCATTGACCATTATACATATACACTTTTACTCGTTAAAATTGATTTTAATATCTAATTTCATTCAAATTTGAACTTAAAATGTCTGTAAAAAATAACTGTGTTTATATATTTTTTAGATTTTTTGTTTACAGTTTGTTCTATTTATTAGAATCTTTATTTAAAATGTTCAATCCTTAGTTATATAAACTGACCATTTTATAATTGTTTAATTACAATGATTGATAATTTTCGAGATTTTGATGAATTTTGTCAAAATTCAAACTTTAAATGCTTATAAAAAAAATGTGTGCCTATGTATTTTTAATATTTTTCAATTCCTATTGTAACAATATATCAGGAGCCTTGTATTAAATTTTCATTTTTTTTGGCCCAACAAATAAAAATTTATTGGTATTTGTATAAAAAAAAACTAAAAAAATTGAAAATTGAAATGGTCCGTAAAAAGCTCAAAAACAGTCAAAATATATTCAAAATTAGATGGTGTATAGAAAATGCTAATATAAACATTCAGTGAAATTTTCATGCATCTACAGTTATTCGTTTTTGAATTGCAACAAAATAAGAAAATTGCTACATGAGGAATCGAGTGAATATCTAATCTTGTAAAAATTTGAACTTAAAATGCTCATAAAAATTTATGTTGACTTGCTAGTTGCTTATATAAACATTCGGTTAAAATTTCATGTCTCTACGGTCATTTCTTTTAGAGTTACACCAAAAACCAAAATCGATTTTGTCGAAAATTGGTTTTCCGTAAAATTCACGGTTTTTCCTTAATTTTTCATTTGTTTCTCACGACGCTTTTGAAAATTACTGGGAAATATTAACTTTTGACCCCCAAAAGTACTAACTAGATTCACTTTCCTATCAGAGAAGGTACTATTGAAGAAAATATAATCATTTTTACTGTCCTAAAAGGTGATGACAGACACAAAAATAAAAAAAAAACACACATCATTGTAAAATCAATACATGCATCGCTCCGCTCAGAATCTAAAATATAAACCGTATACAACATTGTCATCTAGGAACTAAATGTTAGGTGCTGGTTTAGCATTGAATGGTTCTAATCTTAGACCGTATACCTGGTACATAATCAAAGGTATTTAATGATGGTTTTCTTATCCGTATCATTGTTTTGTGGTATCATTCGGAAATCGGTGGTTAAGGGGCCTTATCACCAGATTCGTCACGTGCAAATGTGCAATGCAAAATAAATACAACTATAATAATTAAGTGTTTTTTAAACTTAAGGTAATCGACAGTATTTCTACTATATTTCTCTTCATCGCTTGTCGGACGCAACACAAACTTCATCAAACAATGAGCGATTGTGATTCGGAGTCGTTAGTGTCGTTCGACTCAGCTCCTAGAATTCGGAAAAAAGGTATCGTGTACTTGTCATCAATACCGAAGTACATGAATGTAACTAAACTGCGCGAGCTATTGGGTCAGTATGGCGAAATAGGCAGAGTGTTTCTACAGCCGGCTTCCAATCGTAATACATGGTTATAATTAAACATCGATGGTGCTTTTTTAATAGCTCTTGTCATTGATTTTTGCACCGTTTTCAGCGAACCTAAAAAAAAGACCCGCCAAACATTTCACCGAGGGTTGGATAGAATTCGAACGGAAAAAGGTTGCCAAAATGGTCGCAGAACTACTCAACGGCAAGCGAATCGATTCCCGAAAGAGTAGCAAATATTATGACAGTGTGTGGAATTTAAAATACTTACCCAGGTAATGTGCTAGTAGTTCATCGATATCATGTGCAATCATGCCTTATTTCACACATAAATTCCCACAAAATTATCACCTTCGTTCATCATATTATACTAATGATGAATTTCAGATTCAAATGGGTCCATTTAAACGAACGCTTAGCTTATGAAAAAGCTGTACGCAAACATCGTCTACGAGCCGAAGTGTCACAAGTAAAAAGGGAAGCAAATCACTTCTCCTCTAATATAGTTAGAAGTGAAAAGAATAAGTCGTATCAACAATCAAATGTCAATTTTAATGTTCAACAAAGATTGCCAGAGGAAGAATTTTTACAAAACAAGAACTGTGTACCAGATATGGAATCAAGAACAGACTTTTTATCAAAGCTTTTTGATAATTAATAATTAATAATGTAATATAGATACATAATAAATAAATGTAAATAAATCTAATTCAACAAGTTAGTTAATTGTTAAAGCTAATGCTGTCAACTTATTTGCCATTAACATTTTGGTTCATTGTTGTCCTAGCCATTTAACATATTCTACCAATATACATTTATTAACCCCCACCCACCATTTTTTGAAATAAATATTCATTTTAATCGAACTCTACTTTATAAGTGATGTTTTTCTTAGAATAAATATATAGTAAAATAAAATAAGAAATACTTAGAATTTAATTTAAGAAATAAATTTACATATTCTATAATCTATATGCTAAAATATTTTTTAGAAAATACAATTTGCCTGACAGAGTGATCTGATTGCCACGACTCATCCAATGTGACGTGTGACGTTGCACAGATTGCCAGAGGAAGAACTTTTATAAAACAAAAACTGTTATAATTAATATTTCAATATACATACTTAATTAATAGTTTAATATACAGAGATAATTAATAGGTGCATGTCAATAAATTTAATCTAATATTTTAGTTGATTTTTAAAGCTAATGCAGCCAACTTATTTGCCATTAAAAATGTCTGTTCCTTTTTTTTATATCTTTTTGCCATTGGAACAATCCTCCCATTTCGTTGATGGACTTTAATATGATTTTCTAAACGACTTTTGAACGTAAATACCCAATCACATCCAGTGACACTGCATTCGTATGTTCTTTCTTTGTGAGACATTTGAATATGATTGTACATATACCTAGACTCGGCAAATGTTTTACCACATCCTGGCTGTGTACAAACAAATTTGGGCATGTGTTTTACAACATGCTGCCTTATTTGAGCCTTAAGGATAAATTGTTCGTTACAATGATGACACACATAAGGTTCGGAGTGGTGGGTGGCTAAGTGTTGCTGATAAAACGACCAACTGAATTTATGTTCAGACAATGTACACGATGGCATATCACATTTAAAACGTTCATGTCTAAAAGAATGTATTTTAAGATGTTCGGGTTTGAAAAACCTTCGGCCACAAGTTTCACAGCGGTGCTGTCCTGTCCCGTAATGCTTAGGTACCTTAATTTTGTCCTGATGTCTGCGAAGGCCCCATGCTGTGTTAAATGGTCGGTCACAATGATCACAAAATAACGGTTGTTCTAATCTCGAATGATTTTGATGAGCTTCGGCAAAGTGTCTCTGCAAGTGCTGTCGTCGATGGTAACCACGATCACACTGGGTACATTGGAATTGTTTAATGCCTTGATGTCGTTGAATATGAATTTGCAAACGGTATGGACGACTGAAGGTAGAAGTGCAATCTTCATACGGACACGGATGTATGGCCATGGTCCAAATGATGATCGTTAACTGTTAGTGAGTGTTAAATTAGGTATCACTTGGAACGTAAATCCAGTCATACTGTCAAAAATAATGTTTCAAATACCGAAATAACATTTATGTATTCAAAATTTTAATAACTCGTTTTACATAATATAGCTATGGCTGAACTCATAATCATTAATAAAATACATTTCTAAACAGTAGAAAAAAAAATAGTCAATTCAGATTGGCTTAATAATACATATATAGTCGTCTGTCGTTTGATATTATTTTAATCAAAAATTATGGACTAAGACAGAAATACAGACTGCACGAAAATATAAATTTAGTATGAAAATTATTAACAACTGCATAGAGAGTAAAGAACTTAAGAACGGAGCTGACTACCAAGTACCAAGTAGAGAAGTGTCGAATAGGGAGTACAACAACAATGATTAGCGCCTACAACTACAACTGAGACAACTGAGTAAGTAGTAATAAGTATATAAACTATTGTTCTATGCTACTAGACCATAACAAAATCATTATCAAATTTGTCATGGAGTAGAATAACGAGTAATGACAACGAGAGGGTTATCACCTATAAGCACGGTTTATCTTAAACCGTGGTTTTTAGACAAAATATTATATTGTTATAAATGATAATCAATAATAATCGGTTCGGATCACGATTAAAGATAATATACTAATATACATTATATCTTTAATTGTGGTTCGGATAACAATGTCTACAATGATATCATTGTTCAGTTTGTCAGGCAGCCTGTCATCACCTTTTAGGACCTTCAATAGTACCTTCTCTGATAGGAAAGTGAATCTAGTTGGTAATATTATTTTGAGCTATTAACGGACATTTTCAGTTTCCAATTTTTTTAGTTTTTTTTTCCATAAATGTCAATAAAATTTTATTTGTTGAGTAAAAAATCTTAAAAATTTAATAGTTGGCTTCTAATATAAAGTTTCAAAGGCGGATGAAAAATATTAAAAATCCGTTGTCACAATTTTTTTTTATAGGTACCTAATCAAAGTTCAAATTTTGACAAAATAAGTAAAAAAGACGAAAATGTGCAATTTACTGCAGTGCATGGTGTTAAATTTGAATTTAATATGATATTATATCATTGTACCTATTCCAAAAAACGATTCTGGGCGAAGATAGTCCGTCAGCCTGTGATATATGACTAAGTATATTTGATGATATTGAGAATAGAGTAATTTATTTATCTTTTTACGTGGAACCTTGTTTTACATTTTCAATCCTTGGCTATAAAGTTGAACACTTTATATATTTTTAATATTTTAGATTCTAAGCGGAGCGATGAATGCATGGATTTTATAATGATGTGTGTTTTTTATATTTGTTTAAAAATTTTTTTTTGTCTATCATCACCTTTTAGGACAGTAAAAATGCTTCAATTTTCTTCAATAGTAGCTTTTCTGATAGGAAAGTGAATCTAGTTGGTACTTAGGGGGGTCAAAAGTTAAAATGAAAATCAAATGAAAAATTAAGGAAAAAACGTGAATTCTTACGGAAAACCAATTTTCGGCAAAAAATCGATTTTGGTTTTTGGTATAAGTGTATAACTCTAAAAAAAATGACCGTAGAGACATGAAATTTTGACCGAATGTTTATATAAGCATTTTCTACACACCCTAGCATTTTCAAAGTAGGTAATCAAAGTTCAAATTTTGACAAAATATGTAAAAAAGACGAAAATGTGCAATTTATTTTGAGTTAGAAATTCATAAAAATTTGTCTTTTTATATCTAAGGTTTGAAAATGTGATACAAGATTCCTCATAAGTTTGCCTAATTTTATCAATAAATAAATGTTTATAAGCTAGTTAACATAAAACGGGTATGGTCAAGGGCGCCCGCAGGGGGGGGGGCAAAGGGGCCATTGCCCCTACTGGGAATTTTTTTAAACTATTGTTTATTTAATGCCATGGCGCCACGCATATTAATCATAACATAATTTTATTGACTCAATTGAGATTCATTTATGAAATTATGTAAAAATTATTGTATTTTTAGATAATCTAAAAAAATAATCTTTAATAATGTATTCATTAGTTTACAATGTTTATAATAATCAGGCCTACAAAACTCCGTGTATTGGCCGAATGTGGTGATTCTAGCCATCTTTGCTCTAACATCATGTTGGTGCGGCAAACGTTTCCGTGATAATAATGCATATTTTCTATGGTACTTGATTTTGTTTTCATCTATTTTTAGATACATGTTATTTTTCCCCAGAAACGTAGACGGCAGCGATAAATGATAATGACCACAACAATATTTATATGGTTTCATATATGATAGGAACTCATATTTTTCATTTTCTAGTGGTTACATTGTAGTAATTAGTTTTTTTCTTTTAATCATGAGCTAAACGAAAATATAATCGTTTGTGATTACATATTTTTCAAAGAAAATATAAATCTATATGTATGCTGTAAAAAAGTGGTTTGTCACAATCACAGGATGCACAGAAATGCCATTATTGAGTCTTTGCTTAATTGGGGCTTAGATTTAAATAAATTAATTGGTCAAGGCTATAATGGTGCCAGTACTATGTCTGGCCATATTAGTGGGGTTCAAAAACGAATTCAAGATAGGTATAATAAAGCAATATATGTATATTGTTCAAGTCACCGATTAAATTTAGTGCTAAATGAATTAAATTCTATAACAGAAATTCGGAACATAATTTCAATTATCAAAGAAACAATTAATTTTTTTAAAGAAAGTTCTCTTAGAAATTCAGTTGCTCCAAGTTTGACAAAGTTATGTTTAACAAGATGGTCAGAATCTCACAAAGCATTAAGAAAATTTTATGAAAACTATATTAATATTATTGAAGCCCTAAATTATCTTAAAATTAATGGCAATAGAGACACATCAGTTAAATCACTTTATATTTTTAATTCGATAACTACTCTACAGTTTTTAGTTTGCTTAAGGGTTATTGCTAAATATTCAGCTATTATAGAACCAGTCAATAATATATTACAAGGTGTAGATGTTGATTTATTTGGTGTACAAATACACATACAAAAATTAATAGAAATTATTTCAGCTGACAGAACTAACAGTGAACTGGTTTTTAAGATTTTAATTAAAGATATAAAAAAATATGCTGATGATGTAGGTATTGACTTTGTAGTACCCAGAATTTCTTTTAGGCAGACTTTAAGATCAAATCATCCTACAAAAAATCCTATTGATTACTACAGAATTTCAATTTTTATTCCATATTTGGACTCTATAATAACGTCTTTAAAATGTCGGTTTGATGAAAAGAATGAAGAAGCTTTTTCTATATTTTCTCTACATCCAAAAAATTTAAAAAAAATGTCAATAGAAGAAATTACTGTACATCTTAATCGGATTAAGAAATTTTATGGAGAATTTGTGGATAATATTCTCGAGGAAGGTTTGATATGGTTCAATTTGTGGAGTTCAAAAGAAGTACCAGATATGATGGATTTTACAGATGTTTTAAAAGAAACCGAATTACTCCCTGCTATAAAAATGTTTGCGATGATAGCAATTTCTCTTCCAGCATCAACTTGTAGTGTTGAAAGATCATTCAGGTATATTTTAACTGTAAATAATTTTAAATATAAATTATAATTGTAAATAAAAAAGTCTATTCAGGTATTTCATTCATCATTAAAATATATATTTTTTTACAGTTCATTAAAAAGGTTAAAGACATGGATACGTAATTCCATATCTGAAGACAGATTAAATATTTAAATGGCTTAGCTTTATTGTACATACATAAAGACATTTTTAAAAAGCAAAAACAAAAAATTATTGAAGATGTTATACAATCATTTTGTATGCAACCAAGACGCATACAATTTTTATTTGATGATTAATATAAATATAATTAATTTGTGACATCTACATTAACATATATTCAAATAATATTAATATTGTATTGTAAATCTACAAATAAAAGCCTTATGTGATGACATAATGTTGTTTTTTTCTGTTTAATGTAGGTTATGCTATTTTAGAATAAAAACACTAGAAATATATTAAGATTTAAAATAATAATTTTGATCTTGCCCCGGGTGGGATTTTATCCTGCGGGCGCCCTTGGGTATGGTAGTGGTCTTAAAAGTTAATTTGGAAATGTACTTATTCGGTGAAATATGTGGGATGATTATAGGTAAAAGTAGAATCCCATATTTTATTATTAGACCAATGTGTAATATTGGTTTTGATACACATTTTTATTCATTTGAAATAGAAAAAAATTCAAGTTCTAGTTCAGAACTTACTGGATGTTATATTACTAATTTGCCTGAGCCCACTCCCACCATTACTAGAGTTCTAGCTAATGGTAAAATATATGTCGCACTAAAATATGCTTTGTAAAATTGTACCAAAAAATGTCATTAGCACTACCTACCATTAAAAAAATATATTTTAATTTAATGAATGAAGAAAAAATGTTCCATTTAATAAGATTTGTTATTTATATTTGTAGTGTACCTATTATTTACATTGAATTAAAAAACTAACATAATATAATATTATTACATGCTGTACTTGAAATTAAAATAAGTTTTACTAGATTTTACCCACCCATATAAGTTATATCGTATATTTAGGTATAACTATATAAGGTAAATATTAAAATAAAATGAATATAGGTACCAAGGAACTTATTGGTTTAATTAGGGGTTTAATTACCTATGGATCGCAACTTTTATGAAACATTGATTTTTTAATTGTATATAAAACAAAAATTGTTCATCCAAATTATATTTGAACACTTATTTAATAATTGGTAGATAAACATCTGCCACAACTGAGTAATGGTTTCTATATTACGTGGCACATTTATTAACAATTTTCAGTTTTAGTGTCTCAATAAAATCGTTAATATTTTTATAATCGATATCCTATATAATATAGAATGTGCCTTTCAAATAAACTGAAAGTAAAAAATATTGAATTTGGTTTAAATTTTTTTGGAAAAATTCAAAATAGTCAATTTATAAGCAAAATTCTAAAATTATTTTAAATAAATGGGTCTGCTGGCAGTTGCTCAAATGGTGGTCTGCAGATTATGTCCTGGATATCCGTCATGTTTGGTCTGTGTCTGCCCCCCCCCCCCCAGGTGAGTGGACAGGGGGTCCCTAAGGACATTCCAGTAGTTACACTCGACTAGCGTGTGCTCCGCCGTATCTTCGCCTCTCCGGCACTGCAGGCATAGTGGACTGGGCACTGGCGGCCCTGGCCCTCTTGTACAGGTAGGACTGAAAGCAGCCGTGTCCTGATAGTGCCTGTGACATGTGGAACGTCAGAGGCACTAGCGAGACCGTTCTTCCCAGCCAAAGTCCAATGTAAGGAATGCAGCGTCGGGTCCAGGACGCCTTGCTGGTGGCTTCCCATCTCTGCTGCCAAGTCTCGACGGTTTAAGCTCTTTCATCTCTCTTCACAGTCTGCTTGAACTCCAGGCATGATGTCGGCGAGGATTCGGGACCGGATTCTACCCCTTTCCAGGCCGAGTAGGTCATCAGGGACCGTGGAGGCTAGTACCAGAGCGGCCTCGTTCTAGACGGTGCGGTACGTGCGGATCGTTTTAAGCGCCGACGCTCTCTGCGGACGGATCAGGTTTGCTCTGGTCCTTGCCACCTTGCTGATCCAGGCGGGGGCAGCGTACAGCAGCTGGCTGACTACGACGGTTCTACTGCTGATGAGCCTAAAGCTGCGAGCGAAGTCTAGGCTGAGTCGTTCAACGGGTTCAGAACTGCTTAAGGCTGAGATGCAACGAGGGCCCTGAGGACCACGTTCGGGACGCCCGATGGTCTGGGAGCCTTCCTTGGCGAGAGTCTGCGAGTGGCGCCTCGCAGTTCATCGATGGTGAACTGTGGCACGACCATCTGGAACTCCAGGATATCGCGCTCACGGCAGCCGAGGGACCCAGATTCCAGTCGGTGACGAGAGCCGTAGGAAACAGGTAGTCCGCTATCAGTGCTCCCCCCCCCCCCGAGCCGCCCCTGAAGTACCGTTACGTAATTTTAAATGAAGTACCGTTACGTAATTTTAAATTAAATATTCAGTTGATAAATTTCTTTTTTTTTTATTTTTGAGTGCATACCTTTTTTTCATGCATAGGTATTTGAACATTTTAGTGCAAATATTTATGAATATTTGAGATTTTTAGCGCATATTTGGCTGGTATAAATATATTTAATGCATACATATCCACGCTCTACATTAATATTGTATAATCGGATAGGATTATTTTCGTACCTGATAAGAATTCATTGAATACCCAGTCTTGGGTAAAATACTTTTTAAAAGTATTCGGAATAAATACTCGAATACTCATGAAAAATAGTATTCCGAATATGTATTCGAATACATCATAGAAATAGTATTCTGAATAAAGTATTTAGAATACTATAAAAATATTCCAAATACTTTTAAAATATTTTTCCTAAATTGTATTCGGAATACTACCTAAGACTGGAAATCAATCACAAATATCTGGTAATGGATAATGACATAGATCCTATTAAAATCCCATCATCAGGAAGTGTGTTCAATTATTTCATCGACCCTGAATCAAAACTGTTTTTCCTTTGGTCAGATCTTGCATCATCATTCGAGCTTAATCCAGATATACCTTTACAAGTAATGATTATATAATTATATAATTATATAATTACATTTAATTTGCATGATGTCCTTTAAAATAGTAATTTTATTTAATAAAGGGTGACGCTCCTGTTGGACCAGCCGGTTCCGGAAAAACTGATATGTCCAAAGATTTAGGAAAAGCTATACGAATGATGGTCTACATTTTCAATTGCTCTGAACAAATGGATTTTATAGAGTGAATTGAGAACATTATGTAGGTATTTCTAAATAAAATATTTTGTTTCCTGTTAAATATAAATTGAATTATCAGTCAATTGCTCAAATGCAGAGGTTTTTTGAATAAGGAAATTTAAAAAATACACATTACGAAAAACATACCTACTACTTGTTGCTGACATAAATATTTATACATCTATTTTTTAAAACAATACCTTAACTCTATTTAAGAAAATACTATAAATAGCCACCATGTTAAGTTAAGTTATTTGTAATAAATTTCAGCACTTTGTCAAATACTAACAATTGTAAACAATTTCTGTACTAATGAATTTAAGAAATTACTTAGCCCATTTATGACTTAAGTTTTTTTTTTTAGCGAAATTTTTACGAGTTGACCGAGTGTTTATTGTTGGGATACAATTTATCTTTGACTATATACATTTCTTATAAATTTATAATATAAACGTAATTATGATATTATTAATATATTGCTCTGTGTGTTCGCATAATAATACTTTACTTACAGAAGTCATCCCTCAAAAGAACATATAAATATAAAAAGGGCGGGTAAGTGTATGTCGCTCTGCTGTACAGTAGGTTACAAGTGAGTCACTGTAATGGATTGTGTTAGATTTTAATAATTTAATCCAATGATATAATATCATTGAATAAGAAAAACGATTCTGAGGGAAGACGGTCAGTCAGTCTATAATATCTTACTAAGTCTAAATGTATTTGATGATATTATTGTGAATAAACTAATTAATTTTAGTATTATAGGCATTACTGCATTAGTATTTACTATAGTTGGTTAAATTCATTTTTCTCAAAAAAATTATATTTTAAAATGCCATTGCGTGTATATAAAATATAACAATATATTCTAAAAGTTTCATATACCAACAAATAATATTTTTAAATTATATCAAAATAACTAAAATCATTATTCTTGGTTTAAATATGAAATTTTGTCTAAATTTGAAATTAAAATGTCTGTAAAAATAAATGTGTTGATATATTTTTTAGATTTTTTGGTTACAGTATGATTTATTTATGAGAATTTTTGTTTTAAATTTTCAACACTTAGTTATAAAACTGAACATTTTATAATTTTTTAATTACAATGATTTATAATTTTCGAGATTTTGACAAATTTTGTCAAAATTCGAACTTTAAATGCTTATAAAAAAAAATCGTGCCTATGTATTTTTAAAATTTTTCAACTGATATTGTAACAATATATAAAAAGCTTGTATTAAATTTTCAGACTTTTTGGCCCACCAAATAAAATTTTATTGACAATTATAAAAAAAAAAACTAAAAAAATTGAAAACTAAAAATGTCTGTAAACAGCTCAAAAACAAATCAAAATATTTTCAAAATTGAATGGTGTATAGAAAATGAGAATATAAACATTTAGTGAAATTTTCATGCATCTACAATTATTCGTTTTTGAATTACAACCAAATAAGAAAAACGCTACATGAGAAATCGAGTGAATATCCTATGTTGTAAAATTATGAACTTAAAACACTCATAAAAATTTATTTTTAATTGCTTTTAGATATTTTATTTTTGATAAAAGTAGAAAAACTTACGTTAAATCTTGTGTTAAAATTTAAAACCTTAGATTTAAAAAGAAAAATTTTTATGAATTTCTAACTCCAAATAATTTGCAAATTTTCGTCATTTTTACGTAATTTGTCAAAATTTCAACTTTAAATGCTTAAAAAAAAAAATTGTGACTACAGATTTTTAATATTTTTCATGTGCCTTTGAAACAATATATTAGGAGCATTCTATTAAATTTTCAAGAATTTTTAACGAATAAATAAAATGTTATTGATTTTTAAAAAAAAAAAAAAACCAAAAAGATTGGAAATTTAAAATGTCTGTAAACAGCTCAAAATAAGTCAAAATATTTTGAAAACGGTATGGTATATAGAAACTGCTTATATAAACATTCAGTAAAAATTTCATGTATTTACCGTCATTTTTTTTAGACTTACACCAAAAACCAAAATCGATTTTATCGAAAATCAATGTTGCGTAAAAATTCCCGTTTTTTCCTTAATTTTCCATTTGTTTTTCACGGTACTTTTGAAAACTACTGGAAAATGTTTACTTTTGACCCCCAAAGTACCAACTAGATTCACTTTCCTATCAGAAAAGGTACTATTGAAGAAAATCTAAGCACTTTTACTGTCCCAAAACGTGATGACAGACACAAAAAAAAAAAAATTAAAAAAAACACACACATCATTGTAAAACCAATACATTCATCGCTCCGCTCAGAATCTAAAATTAAAAATAATCGGGAAACGTAAAATCCATTTGCTTTGGTGATATGATTATCAAATATTTAATATCACACGAAATTATTGAACTATGTGTCTATGTTCACACTGATAATTACGTGGTGTTTCGCGACATGAAACTGTAGAACTGCGGTGAACTGTAGTGTCACAACGTTTTCAACCATACTCTGCGTACGCATAAAACAAAAAGTGGGCCTACTTACGGTACAAGATGAAAAAGGGGGTCAAGTGGATATCGCTCTGCTGTACAGTAGGTTACAAGTAGATCACTGTATAATGGAAGGTATTAAATTTGAATTCAATGATATAATATCGTTGTATACGAAAAACGATTTTGAGCGGAGACGGTATGTCAGTCTAGGATATTTTAAATGATATTGATATTGTTATTTTACGGTAGATGCTAAGCTGAATTAATATTATTTATATTATTGAATAACTTTTACTCGTTAAAATTGATTTTAATATGTAATTTCGTCCAAATTTGAACTTAAAATGTCTGTAAAAAATAACTGTGTTTATATATTTTTTAGATTTTTTGTTTACAGTATGTACTATTTATTAGAATCTTTTTTAAATTTTCAATCCTTAGTTATAAAAACTGACCATTTTATAATTGTTTAATTACAATGATTGATAATTTTCGAGATTTTGATGAATTTTGTCAAAATTCGAACTTTAAATGCTTATAAAAAAATGTGTGCCTATGTATTTTTAATATTTTTCAATTGCTATTGTAACAATATATCAGGAGCCTTGTATTAAATTTTCATTATTTTTGGCCCAACAAATAAAAATTTATTGGTATTTATATAAAAAAAACTAAAAAAATTGAAAGTTGAAATGGTCCGTAAAAAGCTCAAAAACAGTCAAATATATTCAAAATTAGACGGTGTATAGAAAATGCTTATATAAACATTCAGTGAAATTTTCATGCATCTACAGTTATTCGTTTTTGAATTGCAACAAAATAAAAAATCGCTCCATGAGAAATCGAGTGAATATCTATTCTAATCTTGTAAAAACTTGAACTTAAAATTCTCATAAAAATGTATGTTGACTATTGCTTATAAATATTTATTTATTGTTAAAATTAGGCAAACTTATGAGGAATCTTGTATCACATTTTCAAACCTTAGATATAAAAAGAAAATTTTTTATGAATTTCTATCTCAAAATAAATTGCACATTTTCGTCTTTTTTACGTATGTCAAAATTTGAACTTTGATTACCTACTTTGAAAATGCTAGGGTGTGTAGAAAATGCTTATACATTCGGTCAAAATTTCATGTCTCTACGGTCATTTTTTTTAGAGTTATACCAAAAACCAAAACCGATTTTGTCGAAAATTGGTTTTCCGTAAAAATTCACGTTTTTTCCTTAATTTTTCATTTTAACTTTTGACCCCCCTAAGTACCAACTAGATTCACTTTCCTATCAGAAAAGCTACTATTGAAGAAAATTGAAGCATTTTTACTGTCCTAAAAGGTGATGATAGACAAAAAAAAATTTTTAAACAAATATAAAAAACACACATCATTATAAAATCCATGCATTCATCGCTCCGCTTAGAATCTAAAATATTAAAAATATATAAAGTGTTCAACTTTATAGCCAAGGATTGAAAATGTAAAACAAGGTTCCACGTAAAAAGATAAATAAATTACTCTATTCACAATATCATCAAATATACTTAGTCATATATCACAGGCTGACTGACTATCTTCGTCCAGAATCGTTTTTTGGAATAGGTACAATGATATAATATCATATTGAATTCAAATTTAACACCATGCACCGCAGTGACCCAGTTATTGTCAAACAGTGTCAGTCTGGCTAATGATTGGGCCCCCGGCAAAAAAAAAAAAGTTTTTTTACCTAGGTAATTTTATTTTACGTGTACAATTAATATCATAACTAGAGCTAGAGTCCAGTATCTTAAATTTAAATAAAAATATAATGTATAGGTACAGCCTTTATAAAATATAATTTCACAGTTTTACAATGTTTTAGTAAAAATTATATACTTTTTGATGGTTAAATAGGTACAAAATTAAAATAAATAATATAGGTAGTATAAATTATAATACCTAATGTAAGTAGCCAGGTATTATGTAGCTATATACAGTATGTTGGTTAATTGGAAAGTCAACAATACAAATTTACAACAGTACACAATAAGCTGTATTTTTTAAAATAAAAGTTGCTTTCATCGATTTCTAAAATTTAACTATTTTTAATTTAAATGAATAACTACAAAATAATGGCTATTTTGAAATTCTTTTTTTTTCATAGACCATGGTAAAAGGGAGGCAATATAAGAGATATAATATTATTAATACATAAGTATACAACTATCACATGTTAAATTAAAAAATTTGTTAGAATTGCATGAGTAAAGTTGAATTTTTTTTCCCCCATTCGGTTAGGGCCCCCGGTGACGTTATGTAACATCTATCGGTCAATGATGGGATCACAACCTAGGAATATTTCCAATGTATTCGTACCAATCCAGAATTATGTCAAAAATGTTGGAAATACAATCCTACTTTATAAATCAAATTATAAAATAATTTTAGTTTTCTAAAATAGTTTTCTACAAGTAAATAGAGTGACTTGGGAAGACTTTCCCATCTCAAGTCCATCCCAATCAAGTAGGTACTTTACTTATTATTAATATCTGAAATTAAGAAAATGAAGACAATAATATTTCATCTGCTCATTTAGTACGCTAATCTTAACTAAATTATATAAGTAATAGAATTGCTAGTTAAACCTACATGCTTTTTTCCCACTCTCTTCTTTGTTTAAACAATATTCAATATTTAGAACCAAGAAATAATTTGTTATAAAACTAAAACTCTACTTTTTACTCTTTTGGGGTGGGGAATTTAAACTTTAAATAAATAAATCTAATAAAAGACACTTAGGGATTATAATTGTATTGTATACATATTACAGGATTCCCACATGAATTTAAAAATTGAAAACATGTACATGGTTTACAATTATAGTTTTTAATTAAGTATAAATGTCTAATAAAAATATTTAAAAATAGATATATAGTAAATACAATGAATATATTACACAATTAACGAGGACATACCCTAACATGGTTTATAATGCTTGTTGGTTGTACTGTGACTACTTCTGTAGGGGTAGGATTTATTTTAATGATTTCCATTTTTGCTCTAAGTTTTAACACTTTTGCTGTCCGTTCAGAGATCTATAAAATAAAATATAATTAAAATATAAACTATTTTATCCATTTAATGTTAGACAATCATTCTTTCAGAAAACAAACGGTTTTTGAAAATATTTAATTTACAAAATTTTAAGTCGTTAAAAACAATACTTTTGGAAAAAAATGATATTTTTTACTGTTTGTATTATACTATTATAGTGGTTTTCAACCTGTGCGTCATGGCTCCCAGGGGCGTCGTAGGTTATTATCAAGGGAGCCACGTTCGCAGTAGTAACTATAAAAATGAAATTGTAATATAATATTAAATATAGTTTTTGACCTTTATCTTTAATTACATTTTATCTTTTTTGAGGCCGTTAAGTCCGCGCACCAATACATATTGTGCGCACGTGTGTGTGAGACAGATTGGCTGGCGATAACCGTGAATTAGGCCTTTTTTCCTATGTGTTTGCGATCTGTGCTTATTTTTAATGTTCGTATGGGAGACATATATTTTATTTCAAAATCAAAAGGAGCCGTGGACCCAAAAAGGTTGACAACCACTGTACTATTAGAAGTTTTTGTACTCCTTTGAATTAAAATATATATTTGTAGTTTCATATTCCTAAGCAGAATGTTATTCAGAATATTACTATCTATAAAAATTAAATATCAACCAGCTCTTTATTCATTATAACTTATAAGTATTTAAAGTTTAAATTGGGTATTCTTGTCTCTGTCCGTTCTATTTTTATAGACCGGATTGGACCGATAAAATAGCTAAAATAACATAATATTATGTTATTTATTTCCCTAAGTAATATAAATATGTAAAATAATACCATTAACTGATGTTCAAAATTAAGGTTATTATAAGTTTTTTTTTTTTTTTTTTTTGTCATATTAGTTTTTATTTGTACAATCTGTATAAAATATAATTACAATAAGTACAATGGAGGGATAATACAATATTATAGATCATTGGTCATAGTTGGCTTGATGAAGAAGCTATTCATTAATAGCACTTCATGGCGGGATGGTGGACTTGTCAACTAGTCGACTAGTAGGTCACGGCACCAACTACGCTTTAGACGTCGGCCAGGGTCACCCGGGATTGTTCGGGAAGAGAGGTTTTGGATGAGAGGGTTTCGGTGATTTGGAAGTTTAAGGTGGAAACGTTTATATAGGGTTTTGGCGACGTTTTTTACTGTCGGAATTAGGAGGTCCCTGTGGAGGGGGTTATTATAAGTAAAATTAAACTTTTAAAAAACAATGACAACAATAATAAATAATATATTATTTTGTTACTAAGATAAAGATGTTTTTCAATGACCTAAAATTATGGGAAAAAAATTTAAAATTATTAATAGTTTTTGAAATATTGAGTGTCTTACATTAGGAATTAGAAACATCCAGCAAACTCACTTTTTGTTCAAGACTTTCAATAGTTTTGGTTT